>UNPR01000275.1:0-54428 GCA_900536425.1 Hymenoscyphus linearis | reverse complement strand
CCCCCCTTGACCTCTAGGGCACCCCCCTAGCGTCCTTTGCCCTACTTAGGGATGTTTTAGAACGTAGCTTCATAGGGGCTAGTTGCATTCGCCGGACGTTAAATAGATTTAAATTAAATTAAATTAAGTAACGTGGGTGCAGGGGTAATAACAAAAACAGCTGTACCTCCGCATACACCTCTGCTCACATCTCCTCCTCTCTTCTCTCTACAGACGTATGGACACTAGAAAGTATGTGTGACCGCAGTAATGATGGGGCTAAGTCACGTGTTTTGATTAGCACCTGCCACCTTATTCCCCCTGTATATTAGCAGACTTTAGCCACCAAATACAAGGCTCCTTAGAGCGTTTTCACCTACTATTATGTGCGCGATAGTATCTTAGGGAGAAGATTCCTAACGCAGTAGGATGATATTATATGAAGACATAGAGGTATTATAAAGAGCGGGTTATATCAGGACTCTGAAGGAGAACTAGCATAACTATGGTAGGCAGCTGGGATCATATAAGCAGGTCAGGTGACCCTGGACCAATCAGAGTCCTTTAATCTATAAAAGGTTCCTAGCAATATCCCCTTATACGACCTCCCGCTTTGTCTATTTAGTATACTAAATCACACAATACACTCCTCAGTTCTAATTTAATGTATAAAAGAGTTTTGATTTGAGGACCAAGTCACACCAAATCTTAGCTATAAAGATCAGCCATCGTCACTTCTTAGACAGCCATTTTTGTGTCATGGTATTATATACCAGTGCCATATCGGGATAAACATAGCAATTTCCCTGGTAATATCGAAAAGACGTCAAAGTCTGCGCTCAAATATATTAAGAAGAAGTTCGGATGGATAGAGATGTGGAAGACTTGATTGTGATTTGAGCTATCATGAAGAAGGATGATTTCAATAACACCACCGACCAGTTGATACATTCCACTTCTACCTTTTGTATAGTTTCAGAAACAACAAAGAGTCGACTAGGGATCAGCAACAACGGAATCCATGCAAGTCTCGTGCCAGGATCACCTGCACAGCCTTTCCAAAAACTCCGACATCTTTCTCTCCAGGTGTGACTCACACCGTGTGAGTATCTAGCAACCCACGCAATCGACGGACAATCCTTTCCCTCCTGGCGCAGTTTGGCAGGCGGCAGTTGTCCACTAACAACACAATGTCAATAAATGGAGGTACATCGTATAAGTAGAACAGAGAGGGAATACATTAGAGCATTTGGTGTTGCAAAATTGCTTCAGGTCAGATGGGCAGCTATCCACGAGGTAGGTTTTAGCCGAGGCGGCGGCTATGAGTGCAGACACAATTAGGAGGCCGGAAAACTGCATGTTGAAAAAATATTGGAGTGTATGTAGACTTGAAAGTTGGATTTGAAGAACGTGGGCGCGTGGACGTGGTGGATGAAAAGGAATGGGGGGATACCAAGGGACTTTATATGTAAAACAACGTTGGCAATTACAAAATATGTTAGACTGTATTAAAGTTACTTGGTGGTGTTCAAAAAAGCTGGTATCTTAATATCGCACAACCTTGGCGCATGAAAGTCTTCATTCTTCGTATATGCCATCGGACTCGGATCTGAATAAAATATACTTCGGTCATATATGATGTATGTAATACTGTCTAGCTGTAAATGTCCATCTTTTTTACTACTGCCCAGATCCGAGTCTGTGATTCGCTGGTTTCGCTAAATATTAGGTCGGTTCTAGAATTTAGTACAGTACGAGCTGTCAACCCACATTCGTTATTACTGCTAACTTTACCACACGAATCGATCGTAGTCTTTTTCTCTTATATTAAATCAAGAACAAAGCTGAATCTACGAAGTATAAGATAACAGACTCTTCTTTCACGTTCAGAAGCTTATACTAGTAAATGATTCTCTGTATTTCCCTATCCAAAAGTAACAGTCCGAATTTCTGCCACCAGTATAAAAACAATGTGACCAACTAGTAGCGTGGTGTGCCAATGTCATCCATCCTCAAAAGTTCAGTGAGTTTCGCCCAGAACGCCTAGAACGAATTATAAGGTTTAAAATCCGATAGCGATAACACCGACGATCCGGGATGGAAGTTTACCAATTTTAGGGTTTTACAACGACAATTGTAAATACAGGCGGCCGAGGCTTTCAAAGGTCCTTGCCTTCGGGAAATTCAACATCTTGGTACCGTTAGAACTGTAGAGGTAACTCTTGGATATTTACTAGCAGAACTTAACCGGAATATTCGGTAACCCGCTGTTTTATTCACGGCACGACCTCTTTATACTCTTGAGTCTAGACCGCCGTCTCTCTTCTCATCTATTTACTCCTGATTACTGCCCGCCTTTGATTTACTTTACCGAGATTCAGAAATGTATTCGGAGCAGTGCATACCGATATAGCGAATAATGACGTCTATAAAGAGGCATGGAAAAACAGCTGGACGATATAGACTTTCTTGCATACTTTGTATGATATATTTGACGGGGCGTAACCGCGCAGGCTACCCACTTTATCTTATGTGTCGGAACCTTCCGTTATAACTACAACCTTTGTTAAACATCTATCTTAGAAACCCCGTCAAATATTATAAAAACTACGATATACAATATCAAACTGATTTTAGGGATATATACGCTCAGCTAATCAGATAATTGAAGTGTCTTCTAATATGCATATTAGACGTCTGCTACGCGTATTCCCCGTATACGCTGGCACAATACTACAAAGATATACCGTCTTTATTCAACGTACCCAAGCGAAATAAGGTAAAGACAGAAAAATAGAGAATTAGACAAAAACATAAATTCTTTATACTTCAAAGGTCTGGCGAATTCATCTACATCAGAGAAAAAGCTAGCTATCAACATTCGCCATAGCTACATTTGGACTGTGGCCCATCTTCAGTTTGTCAACCAATTTCACATCCACATGGGATATCTAACTCGGCACACCTCAAGCCTTTTGAAATGCCATGACTGCATATCTAAATGTGCCATTTGCAAATCCTCGTCTCATTGCTCTGAAAGCCTGCATAAAAGCGAGTCCATCTCTGCCTTGGGCCACTGCGAATGCCCAAAGTGCCGGGTTTTGGATCAAAGCCCATGAGATATCCCTAAATTCGGTTAGTTTAATATTCAAAAGAACTGGAAGCAATGGAAGGAGCTGATGAATTGACTTACCAGGTCTTCGAAACTTGCTTGCTGATATCGAATGGCTCAGCAAAGACTTTCAACCCGGCACTTTCAGCATGGCGAACGTAATCGGCCTGAGTACAGAGAGGAGGAAGCAGCATTCCATCTATATCTCGTCAGTGTACTCATTAATTTTTCGCCACGAAAAGGTGGAGCGAATAGTCACCGACCTTCAATAGGTGAGATGTCATCCTTAAACTGCTTCTCGTTCAACCCCTCATTCTTGAACCAATCTGCAACCACCAACTTTCCACCACTCTTAAGAAGCTTCTCCGAGTTCTGGAAAAACAACTCCTTATTCGGCAAATGGCTCATAGCCTCCGAAATCCAGACACAATCAAACACCTCCTCGTTCGGCGCCGTAACAAAGTACTCCCCCATCTTCTCAGCATCCAACTCAATGAATCTAACCGAACCGTCACCTAACTTCCAAACATCATTCCCCTTCTCGGACTCCACGCCCCCAGCTTCCGAAGTCAGTTTCTTGGCGAGCTCAACTTGACGGCCACTGATGGTTACGCCCGTGACATGACATCCCCACTCTTTCGCCAGATACCGCGAGGTTCCGCCGATTCCGCAGCCCACGTCGAGGATCTTGGTTGCTTTTGGGAGGGCGGAACGCTCGAGGAGGAGGGAGATGAGTTGCAATTGGGCCTTTTCTTTAGTGTCTGAGGGGGTGAGGAAGTAGCCGTGGTGGATGTGTTCCCCCCTGTTTACACGTGATTAGTTTGAAGTTGAACACTTGATAGCGGGGTAATGAGGGGTTGTGGATATGCATTGGGATTATGATCGAAAAGATGGGGGTATACCAGAGGGAATAGTAGTAGTCGGATGCTAGTTCATAATGGTGTCTGATTCGGTCCTTGAGAGCTGCGAAGGAGATGAAAGGTTCGGGTTCCGGGATGGTGTATTTCTCAATTACCTCGTTGGGTTTTGGCTCTGATATGGTTGTGTGAACGGTAGCCATTGTGAGGTTTGAATTGGGTGAAGAACTGGTTCAATTACTCAATGGATCGCACAGTTTTTGAAAATTCTTGTGCGTTGAGATGCGTGGTGGTGTTGACAATAGAGAGGTTTAAAAGTTCTCAAGTATCGGTACCTGATTTGGAAAAAACGGGTGGGGTCAATGCCAAGAGATGCGGGACGTCCCTCGCAAAGATAACGGATCTCGCAAGGACAGTCCTCGCATCGCAAGCACGTCCGAAAATGGAAATACATCAACAAATCCACGTCATACAGCATTTTCCAAAGTTGTTTTCCGCCTTTGATGAATCAATCGTGTTTGAAACGTTCTGTATTTCTGCTTTTCTAGCGTCATAGTTCCATTCATCACGAACTCAATTTTGAAAGGGGACAAGTTCAACAATGATGAAAGTTTATTCGCTACTATAAGTCACCATCTTCGCAACAGTTGGAAACTGTATGGCAAAGCCATCTTCTTTGACCCATCGCTCACTCTTCCATAGTTCACTAAGGCGAGTTCATTCCCCGAGAAGTTTGATGCCTCTCATGATCCTCCTATTCGTTTCGCAAACGAGCATAGTCCAGAGCCTCGAGTTGCTGATCAAGCATAGGGAATACTAGAAATTCATCAGAAACGAGGGAAATCTATCAGAAACGTTTAGTCCAAATACCTGTGTGTCCCTGTATATACCAGTTCTTGAACATCAGCAAAGAACCATAGCCCGTAATCTCTAAGCGATAATCCCTATACATCTCCCCATAAACCCAATGTACACCCATGAAGAAGACTCCCAACTCTCCACAGAACGCGCAGACTCGGAATGATCGACATGCCTCGCCGAGAAGCCAACGCTTTCGACCATAGTTGGTGTTGCTCGGTGACTCGAAACACACCCCGAAGAAATTGAAGGTGGAGTACATGCCCATTGCTGTTGATGTTGCTAGTAAAGGCGCTCCGATTTGTTGCATCTGGGACATCTCGAATATTCCGCCTGAAGTTTCTGCTAGCAAAACCCACAAGGATATCATGGACCAAAGAAGAGCGATGACACCATAGGGAAGGCTGAATCTGTACATGTGATCCATTGTGTTGATGTTGTATGTGTAGGTTTGTGCTTCATTGAGTGGGGTGGGCTGTTGTGGTACTTGTTCTGGTTCCATATTGAAGACGTAAGGCGACCGACGGGGAATACAAATGATGAGAGATAAAGAGAAGTATTTCAAACAATGAGGTCTTTGCGAGCAGTGTAAGTGTGTTTGAATATATAGAGCAAGTGATAATATTTGAATAATTTGTAGAACAGAAAACACAATCTTCTGGGGATTATGCAGACTTTGAGGAATATCCGAGTAGCGCCCGTACCTTCCTTCTTATGTGTCTATTGACCAGAATCCCCTTTTAGCCCCTCTTACTTGACTATTGAGCACCGTTTTTCGGAGCAATGTACTTTTGTTTTGGCCACATACAGTACCACGTGTTTTCGCTACAAGTCAAAGTGGTACGATTGGTTCCGATCGGCATCAAAACCTTTGGATAGATGGCTCTTTCCCTAGAAGTCCTCCTTCCTACCTGCGACCTGAACACCATGAGATACACGCGACGCGGTAGAAATATGAAAGATATTACTTTAATCTATCGACATATTTAGAACCCCAAATTTGAGTCGAGGTAGAATATGAAAAGGAAAGTAATGGGGGGTCAAAGCAGGCGAAGGTCGGAAGGGTCAATGTGTAAGCGATCATGAAATAAGCTATATGATTCGGTTAGTAATAGTGGCTTTGCTTGTTCGTTCGCATGATATTGAGCTGCTAAATATTGCGCCAGTGGGTGATGATCCACGATTCCTACTTCGCTAGTAGACTTAGACTAGCTGTTTTCTATTCTATTGATTTGAAATGGCTGTTTTTAATTTTCTTTAATTTTGTTATATTATTGTTTTATTTGTCACATAAAAAGAAAATCTGTTTTCGGGTACATTGAAAAATATCTATTTGTTTACTTCTAGTAAGTTCATTATTTAATTCCAGTTTAGTGCCAGTTATCTTAGTCAATTATCATCATTTCAGACTGGTTTACTGTATGACCTCAAAGATAACTAACGTCGGCTCTTACCCTTGCCCTTATCCTTAGAGCCCGAAACATGGGGATAGGACGCATCTGAGGTCTGGGGGCCCTGAGGGGAAGCATAGGGATGATAGCGTTGGGAACTACCTGGCTGAGAAACTGATAGAGAAGCTGCTCGTGAACGTCGTGGCCAAGCAGATATTTGGGAACCTGCCTGGGAATCTGCCTGGGACTGGGACGGAGAAGCTTGGGGCTGGAAGCCTGACTGGAAACTCAACAGAGCTAGCGCTTGCTGCGCGATAGTCGGGGAGGCTTGGGGCTGGAAGCCTGACTGGAAACTCCACTGAACTGGCGCTTGCTGCGTGCTAGTGATGCTATCATGTGGTGAAGAACTACTACTTGTAGGCACATCCTGGTTCGAACTACTATGAAGCGGTTGTATCAAGGTAGAACGGTCGTCTTTTTGACTTCGAGGTACATTGATAGGTGTAAATACTATCCCATTTGGGTCTTTATTCGACGGTGAAGTCCAAGTTCCTGTTTCCAGCTGCGGCCGCCTAATATCTCTCACCGGATCTGGCACTCGTTTTGAAGAGCCACGTCCTTCTTTCTTCGAAGGTGTCAGGTTATTCAAAATAGTATAAGGATCATGTGGCGGGCGTAGTTGTGTTGGCGGTCGTGTGGCAGATCCAGGTCCGGCGTTACTTGGGTTTCCTACGTGAGTTAGTTGGCGGTCAGGATTTTGCGGTTGAATAGGTGTGGGTAGTGCACTTCTCCTAAGCTCATACCAATGGCTTGAAACAACACCTCTATTATAATTTCTACGTCTTATCGGCAAATCGGTTCTTGTCGGGTTGATTAATAAGAGGTAGTCGAGTTCCTTTTCCAGCTCTCTACCAGCTTCGGCAGTATTTAGGTCAGTGTGCTGCAGATAGTAAGTCAGAAGTCCATTTTCCAGTGGTGTCCATTTTGAGGATCTCATAGGACGGTTGAAGGGGCTGCGTTGGCTCATATTGGTTACTTCTTAGTAGATACTTCTTGGTAGATTCTTGGTAGATACTTGGTAGATACTTGGTAGATACTTGGTAATTTGGAAAGTGATAATGATGAGTGAGCGTTTTGAAGCAAGAAATATCGTATTGATATATATTTAGTGATAGTTTTTGTTTCTAAAAGAACAATACGTCTATTACAGTTGTTCGTTGAACTCCAGAGTAGTAAACAAGTAATACAAATCGTGGTTCTTTATTCGTGTTATGTACCAAAATAGTACGGGGCATCTAACGACGAAGCTTGGCAATGGTTAGCGGCCTTCTCTATAACTTGCTCTTTACATATTTACGACGGATGTGTATATATATAGAACATACATCGAGTGATTTTAGTTCGCGCGCAATGGGTACTAAGAGGAGATACGAGGTATATTATTCACATGAGTAGTACTTAGCACTTCTACTACTATCCTCTCAATGCCACACATGTACGTTCTCATTTTTAGGCTCACGATTTCCTATTTGAGTGATTATTTTCTAAAATAACTTTTACAAGCTTATCTACATCAAAAGGCAAAATTGAACATATCGTGAGCGAGTTCTAACGCGAAAAGTGGATACGACAAACTCAAAAGTCGGAACGTACATGTGTGGCATCAAGGGAATAGATGATTATTAGGTAAATACCTAATAAATAACTTGAAATTTGAATAAATATTATAAGACCTCTAATTCTTAATGTATAGCAGCTACAGTTTAATATTGATATATAGTAGTAATATAGTTTCCTAGACTCGGTTACGTGTTGGTTCTTTTCTCTCGTTCCTTGAATCTCTTGTATTGACGATAAGTAGGCCCACTCTACAACAATGAATATAGTATGATTTTTATATATTTCTATGCGTTTGTATAAGAACTACTTAAGTTGTTGATTGATTTATCTATACCCTGTTCATAGGGTAATTTAGTAAAAGGACAATTTTCATACAGGGGGACTTTAGATATATTTGAGTCATTAGAGAGTTGTTAGTTTGATAATTTTCAATTTTGTATTCTTTTAAGTATACTAAGGAAAGTACCAAGAAGTCTTAGTGTATTTTCATTTCTATATTTCTCAAGTTTACTCCTTTCAAGAACGATACTTGAGAGGAGAAGCAAGCTAGTAATCTTCTCGCCTGAGTTTTAGAAAGCCATCGCTCTGTCAAATCGCGAGTAGGGTTATTAGTTTTCCTTTTTACTTAGTATCAAAACTACCTTATCAATTCAAAGCCATTTATTAAGAGGACCTTATACGCTTGCCCTTCCCTAGAGCTAGAACCATGGTACCAGGAACCATAGAAAAATTCCCAAAGCTCCTAAGGATGCGGACCAGACTGGAAACCTGGGTCTTGGAATGTGCTAGTACTACTAGGTACATCCTCAAAACTAATGTAGGGGTTTTCACCTTGAAATAAATCCTCCGATGTAGCCATAGCAATTGTGTCACTATAACTACTCCCATAGTCAATACTATGAAATAGCTCCAGTGATGTAGATTCAAATTCCATACTAGCAATATCCCCAAGACCACTCCGGAACTCTTCACCTTGAAATAAACCCGTAGATGGAGGTTCTACCTGAAGTAATTGTATACCCGGCCGTTGATTTACCCACTGGTACTGTTGAGGAGGTAACGTCGAAGTTAACAAGGGATTCTGCGGGTGGTCAGGTTGAAATACTTGCGGAATTTCCAGTTGGATATCCTGGGGTAGTGTCTCAACTTGTGGTTGAGTATCTTGTACTAGTGGCGGACCCTGTGGTTGAGTAGGGTGGGGTAGTTGTGACTTCTGTGTATCACCTACTTCACCAGGATTCTCGTATATAAACTTGATCCTCCGAGCACTTTCCGGGTCAACAGGTTTAGGTGGTAACTGATCTTGCGCGTAAAAAGAGGGATCAAGCCCCTCTTGACTCAGCGGTACATTCGTTGACGTGGATACACCCTGACCCGCAAATTGATGTTGCGGTCGAATGGGTTGAGGTATTGGGTCAAACTTGCTCATAACACACCAACGGCGCTTAAGCGACCACTCTGTGTACTCTCTAGGATATTTCGGTAACTGGGGTTCAATTTCAGGTATCGTTTGGAGGTGTGCGAATTCTCTTGTCATGTGTACGCTTATTTCGCTATAGGTTTCGACGGTTTTCTGCCGGTAGTAAGACAGGATACCGTCTTCTAGTGGTACCCAGCGATTGAAGGGTGAGGACCCTCTTGTGTTGCTCGTGTTGGATGCTTCTCCAGTCATTGGTAAAGTTGGTTTTTGTAGTGTCGAGTAGGATTCTTGTCGAGTTGAGTTATGTAACAGCACTGTAATTTTAGAGAGGCTCCAACATAGAATCCAAAAATGTAGCCTTATGTTCATAATAATAGATTTGTTTCCATCAGTAGAACAATACGTCTGTTAAAATATTAATTCTCTTATGAATACATCTTTGTTCTAGACTAAACACAACACCACTTCTTAAGAACAAGAAAGTTGTTTAGATTAACGTTTACTATTCCCAGGTAGAAAGATAAATGCATTGTTTTAAATATATTTCACAAGTAATTCGTTTCCTCACCTAAAACGAATGCTTTTCCACGAGAAAACTAAGACTGATCAACTCTGTCGTGATGTAGTCACTGGCACGTGACTAACGCTGGGTGCGTTACGTAGGTACCGCTGTTGTGATAGGAGCGAGCCTAGCTTAGTATGGTGTATCTCCTGGTCTCAACAACTGTACCTTTCGATTTTAGGCTCGGCGATATATAGCTGAACCATGGCTCCAACATCTGAGAAGAACAAAACAACCTCCCATGCCTACCGCTGAGTCCCTCTGGGACTAGCGTACTATGGCTTCAATAGCTAAGTACTCTGTCAACTATACTTGCTCCTAAATACAAACAGGACTTTACTACAACAAGTATAGTAATATATGTCTATTGCACCAAACCCTTTAACTAGATGTAAAACTAACTAAATTCACAACAAGGCATAAGTGGATAAACAGTAATTGAGTTGAGTAGTAGCAGCTACTTAACTTAATTCAAGTAACTAAGCAGTACAGACTATATCGGCCAAAGTTCCCGTAGCGCGCCCGATTACCCCGGCGATCGGACCGATGACTTAGGTTTGTCTCACTTCACCCGTAGCAGGTATAAGCGGTCCTATAGACTACTACTCCCTTAGCCGAGTAGACTTGAGTATTTGATATGTTTGTTAGAAGGCCGTAGATAAAAAAATATAACAGACAGATAAGATAATAGTACATTACGACAAACATATCTAGCACAGCATGCTCAGCACAGCTCCCTATAAAAACAATGTTTACAGCCCCAAAAATCCATACGGAGAAGAATGTAACTACGAGATTTCAACAAGCTTCACATCTTCTAAATTAATATCCTTCTTTTAACGTCTAGCAGACGGGACGCAAAACATCCAAAGCGTCTCCCTCCCACCCATAGCAGAAACCTAAAGATAACCCAGAAGAGTTCAATCCGTAAAAACACCTCCTCGATTTCGCCCAACTTACAAGCGAGTCGCATTTCTTTCCTCCAAGAGAAAAGATCACAATTCCGCATCACTCTTCTGCTTTGTACCATAGAAGCACCCCACTAGTTGAGAATGTAAGACTTCTCTTTCATTATCATAATATATATTCCGAAGTATCAACAACACGCTATACCGGTTTACCAGCCGAATCAACAAATATCCTCCTCAAAGATCGCTTTATAACGCTGCGCAAAATATGCCAGAATCAAAACAAGAAAATCGTCAAACGCACCCACCCCCAAGCTCCTACACCCCAGATGTCCCAAAGAAATCCATCAAATCCCAAGTCCCAACTACCGTCGACTGTGATGAGAGTGCCTATCACGCCTGTCCGAATCCCTATCACGCCTGTCTGAATCCCTATGATCACTTCTCCTGGAGTGATGGTTCGAACCCGTCACGGGAGTCGTCCTCGGAATCTGCGAATAATCCTGTGTCGATCCTCCCAGCGACGATCCCGGGCTTTCACCGCGGTTATTGTCATAGCCATTGCTAGCGTGTCCACGATTATTATACGGAGCGCCACCATTTTGACCGGTCGGGTACTGGTGAGACGAGGGACTTTGATTTTGCGGGGGGTTATAGTATGGTGATGAAAGTACACTTGCGGCAGATCGATATGGGTAATCGGTTCGTGCTGCATAGTCGGAAGGTGCGGTTGGATTTGGGTAATTTTGCGCCCCTTGTGGGTTGGGGGGATTTGGGAAGTCCGGTTGTGGTCTGGCATATGTGTTTCCGCTATGATTGGAATCAACACTTGTTGAAGGGTGCGCAGCGGGATCATGTGGGGCAGTATTGGAAGAATGTAGATTTGGATACGGTGATCTATAAGCAGGAAGAGGATATCCCGCGGCAGTTGAAGGACTTTCTGAAGCTGGAATTGTTGGAAACTCTGTTGGACCATAATGCTGTCTTGACTGATGGGTAGTCGACGCTCCATATTCGGTAGTAGGGGTTCGTCCTCGCAAAGCCAGAGCAGCAGCGGTTCTTTCTGCTCTCCATCTTTCTGTATCTGCCTTGAGATCTTCTATCATAGCCGTGGTCAAATTCCGGTAAGCGTTGATCAGGTATCCTTCCCGCACTGTTCGAGTAGATGGGTCCTGTCCGATTCGAACGCGTGCATCGTTGCCTAAGTAACGGCCTATGTCCGCCAGAATGACCTCTGAATCGATGCCATCATTCGGAATAAAGTATTCGTTTCGACGATAAACTGTCTGGTGCCGCTGAGGATCTCGGTTTTGACCTCGATGGTGGCGAGCGACGAATGGGTAGTTGGTGAGAGGTGGGGGCGAGGCATCTGGAGCGGATCCCTCGGGGGTATCTGATCTTTCTCGGATTGGCTTTTCGTGTTAGTATCACGCTGGTCCGTATGGGTTCTGGACGTACACTTACAGAGCCGAAAGGTCTCGAATTTTGATAAGAATCCATTGTCAGACTGGACCAGCGGAGGGTTGATCACGCCAGAAAAATGACCAAGTTTGACAGGAAAGCAGAGCCGCAGGACCTCGGAAGTTCGATGGGTTCTCTGCTTGTTGGTTTGATAATTCAGCCACAGCCAATAGAACCAGAAGGACGGTTGTCGTGATTTCCAATACAGTGTATGGCCAGTGTATGACAGAGATTAGATGGCTTCCAGACTCCAACGGCAGATTTCAGATGAGGCTGAGCCTTGGAACCAGAGGTGGATATCATCATAATCCAAAGAAGCAGGCTGTTCGGGAAATATCACCATGGTCCATGGCTGCCTACCTGGGAAAATAATCCGCATGGTGCAACTCGCAGGCGCCACATTTCCGTCGAGGGAAGAACAGCAAATCATCCCAGGGAGACGCAGGAGACGCATATATTGCGTGAAAATCGGCCAATGGTTGAACCGCGTGTGCCACGACCCCAGCAGATATCTTCATCATGCTTTTCGGTCAAGGGGTTGGTACTCAAACATTTCGATCCAACGCTGCCCAAGTTGGATCCGAGCCGCCTCAGCGATTCGTCGAAGAGAAGATATCTGGGACTCTGGTTGGAAAAGAGGGGGATAAAACGAGGGGTGGTTGGGGGGTTTACGAGCAGATGCGGGGGGCGGGGTCCTGTCCAAGTTGGGTCAAAGTTGGGTTCTACTGTACTCGAGTAGGTTCATTGGGCCTTCACAGAAAAAGTCACGAGACTACTCCCCCTTCCCGTCTCAATGACCTCAGAAGACGTCAGAAAGCATAACGAAAAAACTCAGACCTATCAAAACCAATGGATTATTATAACCTCAATGGAACCCAGATGTTCCAGAAAGGGATCTTTTATATGCGGGTTCATCATTTTCATCGTAGCTCGTCTGGGAAGTCGTGGTGCCATTTCCAATGTTTTCGATTGAGCCAAGCAATTCTCGAGGCAGTCGTTGTATATCGTTGTTCGGTAAGTACCAGTAGGTAGAAGTCTCAGAGAGGGAGGAAGAGCAAGAATCAACAGTTTTATTAGGATAATAATACATAGGATATGATATGCACAAATATTTTCTTCTTTTGCAAGAGGGATTGCATCTAATATCATCGGATATATTATCATCTACAACCATATCAGCATCAACCGTCGTCTAAATTCTAGTATGAGGTCCTCACCAATTGACTTTCGAACAAAAGAAAGAAGTCTATTTGCAAATCCGGCCACAGCCGCCAACGATCTGAGAGGTATATTGACAGGTGTATGGCGCGCAGCATGAAGGATCGCCTGAGCAGCCACAATTGGCTATCCACGACTTATTAGTCGATGCTTCAAACGTAAAGGAAAGAATACTTCTAGACAATCTAAGAGACTTACTTCTGTAGGCGGCGCATGTTGCTTGGGCAGCCGTTGCAGCAATCATACTGAGCAGAGTGAGAGCGATTGTGAGCCTCATGTTTATCAACGTAAAGAGTTGTTGATATCGTGATATCGTGATTTTTCAATGGAGCGGAGCGAGTGTAGGATGGGACTATTTATATCTATATAATATTTCCTCGACGCCGAGCTATCCGTCCAACTTTAACTTCAACAAAGGATAACCCTGTGTTCCCTTCTGGGAGGTTTCCGGAAAAAGTGGTTGAGACCGGATGGAAAGGTACTGTTTTTCCAAAAACTATAAAGCATCCCATTATCTGGATTCTGGGCAAGTCTGAAACCCGCTACTCGTAAAGGTTGCCCAATCAGAGAGCTCGGTTATATTTCCAAGCAGGAGGAATTAACTTTAACTTCTTTGTCTCCTGGTCGCGACAACTTGTACCTTTCGATTTTAGGCTCGGCGATATCCACCTATTGTCTTGGACCTTGCTCCCTATATGCTCTTTAAAAAGGGTCAAAAGTCAAATTGAACGTATGAGGAGCAAGGTCCAAGACAAAAAGTGGATATCGCCGAGCCTAAAATCGAAAGGTCCAGTTGTCGCGACCAGGAGATGATACCCTAGTAAAACCACGGATTCTCGGTCGGCTCATGGCTAGAGAAGATAAAGTACATCTGCCAAGCGTTGTATTTAATGTATATTATACTTATAGCTTAGCCTAGAACAAGACAGATTGGCAAAGTACTCCCGTGTAATAATATAATTCGTAGCTGTCCACCCCTTTGAAAAATACGTAGTATGTAATATATTAATTACGTTATCCCCTCAGCTGCTACCAGAAACACCTTTTTGTAGTCTGTGCGCACCCCTGCCAGAGGTAGGAACACCAACTTTTCAACATTAACAATACCACTCCTAAATACCCTTTATTAAATATTATTCTACGCGACTACCTATAATAGATCTAGGGACACGCCGTCTATATATTCTACCCTTTGAATAGCCTAGAATAGGCTTTAAATCTATTATAAAAGTATAAAATTACCTTACTTAGAGATCGTGTTCAAAAAAGAGTTATATTAGTCTTAATTGCTAATAATAATTAAAGATTAAGCGTACGGCACTTAACAACCTTCGGCTATAACAGATGCGATGTGTTGTTATATAAAAAAAGGCCTTGTTTTCGTAGTTTTTATTAAATATAGTACATTTTACACCTAAAGTCGTGAAATCATTGGGTCCTATTGGCTCGCTTACATCCTAGAAGTGGGGCACGCTAAAAGGTGTTTCTGGTAGCAGCTAAGGGGATAACGCACTCGTGACGTACCAACTCACCTTCTAGAGTTTTCAGCAAGGCCAAAGCAGCACCATGTTTCCAATTGAGTTCTACGGCACCTGTCTTACTTTTACCTCATCTCAAGGGTCCAAGATAAACCAGCCTGTCCTGGGATGTCTAGATTCTAAAGTCGGCAGATACTCCCTATAGTGCATGAAGAAACATACAAAGTAGGTACGGTTGTTAAGATTACGTTTATGGTTTATTGTACTTACTTATATAGGTTTTTCTCCATTTTATGAATTCGATGGACTGCTACCAACTCTTGGCGAATAATTAATGTAAAATGCTACTTCTTGGAGCAGTGTCGTTAATATGAACGGGTCTAAAAGTTTTGTTAGAAGTGGATGATCGCGGGTATCGCGGAACGAGTGGATATCAGCTGGGTCACTGAGTCAAGTACGAGAGTTGTGGGAACTGTCATTCCATTCCACTGTATATAAGCGTGCTCCCTCTGCACTTCTCTAATCCGTAGTTAATTCTGAAGTATTCTATCCAACAGGTTATGAGCCCGGTTGCGAATACTCTGGACTTTGTTTTTAAGGATATACTTTTTGACGAATTGACTCGTCTCTTGCTTATTCAACATTATAGGCAAAACAGACTACAAGGGTGTTATCCTTACAGGACCTAAGGGTTTTGATATATAGAAAGTCGCTCTTGTTGAGCATCTGACTATCTACGATCAAGTCAAATAGATCGAAACGCAGATTAAAATTGAGGATATTCTAACAACGACAGATACTACTGTAACGACTACCGCAACGAGCTCGCTGAGCAAGAAAGAAAGAGCGCTGGTATCTTCAAAGATCCGCGCAAGCCTAGACAACGATCACGTAAATCGTATTATAATAATTACAGATCCCTTCGAACAATTCTCGAATATCGTTAAAAGCTACGAGGGGGACAACGAAGTGCGATATAACAATCTGTACCGAGACCTCTTCGGTATCTAAAACCTGAAAGCCACGTCGATTTAGGATAAACTAGACCTGATGAGAAAATTAAAGAGTCAGATCAGGACCTTGAAACCTGCCAACGTGGTAGAAGACTGGATAGGATCAACACCTAAGGTACAGGAGGGACTATACTACCAATAGTCAAGGTTCCACAATCACGTGTAGGATATCTAATATTCACTCTACGATCTCAAGGTCTCCCTCACCTGACCCACAAAGCCGTACAAATCCCAATTCCAAAATTCTCTAGATAACCTCAAATAACACGTCTGGTCATCAAAAACCTGATACTATGCGCCTGGTCAGGTCAGCACGAGTGTGTAATGTGATTTTATCCCATATGCGACAAGCACACGGAGCTGTTCCCTCAATCGGAAAAAATCCACTGCCTACGAAGGTGGATTTCTCTAGCCCCATAAGCGCCATTCTAGAGTTTTGCCAGTTTGACTTTTGGTATTCTTTTTTTGGTATTTTATTTTTAGGTGGTGTAGAGCTAGTCTCCGAGTAGTAGCCACTCGAATAAGTGTAGGAAAAGTTGGTGAATTGGGTCACGCAGCCCGGGAAATGGCACAATACGGAGTGAACTTTTGTCAATCTCGACACCTTCGACTTAAGGAGGACTTGAAGTAAAGAAGAGTCTCAAAGTATGAAGATGGGAAACTCTAGAGCCACGGGTCGGAAGGTGATTTAAAGAGGAGCAATATAAGTAATAGGAATCTAGCCAGGAACCCACCTAGAAATCCACATCGGGTCCCTATATAGCGCTCCTTTGCGAGCCTCGTCCTAGAGACTATTGAGAATAGCTGGTAAAGTTAGCTTTCAAGATTCTTTTTTACGATAGGTACTTTCAATCACCGAGCTTTTATAGAGTTTTAAATAGCTTTAACTCTCACCCCGGCACTCCTACATACTTGTGCAGTACCTGTGCACTGCAAGAAATAATTCGCTCTCACCAGGATCATTTGCGGACCTGTACGATACCTTATTGTAACGCACCCTATACCTTATTCTGACGCACCCATCAGAATGAAATCCAATCATTCTATGATCTTGTTACGTCAACTTCTCGCGGTTTGTATAGTCATAATTCAGCTTTGCAGATACATGTCAGACGGACGGCAAGACTTCCCAAATTTACTTCGTAGGATGCACGTTGCGTGTATTGACGATCACATGGATCTTCCAAATTGCGGGGAAACCTCTTATTATAAGAACCTCTTCGAACACTCCTCGTAAACGTTTGAAATGCGTGATCTGGCAGAAATTGAATAACAGCTTCGTCAGTCTGCGATTTTGTTATGCTTGATTATCCCACAAGTCTCGCCTATGAATTGAAAACTTTCTAACCTTCATTTCTTCGAAGAGGGTTTCTGGCCAAGCTCTCCAACTTTAAAAAGTCGCAGCGTCAGCAAATTCATTTCTGTGGAAGTCCGTAAATCATCTCGTCTGATCTATAGTTTGCCAAAAGCCTTTTCGAGTCTAGGTTGTGGTTGCTTTTGGCAACAATGATTAGACTAGCTGGGTAGAATAACTGAAAGCCACAATGTTCAATCTTCTACAACATCCCGTACTGTACAAGTAATAGAATGATGTATGCGCCTCTAAAAAATAACTTTCCCCTCAAAATGTGTCCCCAGAGTGATAACCAGGTCTCTCAGCTTGATGTCAGGCTCTGCAAGGCTTACTGATAGTCTTAATGATTTGGACTTAGTTGATGGCTACTAGATAGGAAAGTCAAGCGTTAATAAAGCACAAGAGGGATATATTGAATGTACTTTAGATACGTTAGGGACATATGAATGACATTTAAATGACATATGTGTGAACGAGGAGATATATAAAATTACTCTATGAAAGAAAATCAATCATTTATTAGTATATATATTGATAGCAGTATCCAAAGATAGCCCAAAAGGGATATATCTAATAAAATCGGGAAAATAGAGATACTACTACTATTATAGTATAAGACGTACATTATAATAATACATCATTAAAAGCGAGACTCGAGTAATAGTCGATAACATTGATTCGCTGAATTAGCCTACCTATCTTGACGTTCTCTACAGAGGCTCACATTTGACTTTTTGATATAGTTATGCTTAAATAATTCCTGATATTTGGTAATTATCGTTCAAAAAGGAAATGGTAAAGTTAATTTCACAGATTTACATATAACGCGTTGAAGGGATAGGACCTTTAAGCACAAAAACTGACTAATATAGAATGAACGCAATCCCATTCCATGATTTACTTCCGTCCTTGACTTGCTTCTGCCGACTACAAGCGAATGCGCATTGAGAGGACGCATCGACTACTAGCAGATAATCAGCGTTGATTGGAACTTTTGTTCTTAACTTTAGTCACGCCTTTAACCTTAAATGATCTGAGGTAATATTAGATGTCACAGTTCTTGTTTTACAGAGAGGCATTGAAATCTCGCTCTTTCTAAATATTAGGAAGCGTTTCTTGGAATTTATGAGTCATTCAGTATTTGCTTCAACTATTATCAACACATTCCATTGTTGCACTAGTGAATAATACTGTTACTGGGGCCGGCCTTGGCGCCAAGCTTTTAAGCGTGTTAAGCGCGTATCTTCAACTTTTGCTTGATCATCAAAATCTTCAACGCAAAGCTTAGAAGATCACTTTACAACAGCAGCACCATTTAAAAAGTTCTATCCTTTACATATCCTCTCTTGATAGTATATATCTCAAACTTTCTCTCCCAACTTTCCCGATGTAATTAGGTTGGGTGGTTGAAAAGTTGGTCTAAAGGTTTTTTTTGTCCAAAAGTTGAAGAGAATTGCGATGTGCAACAAAACTTTTGAGCACGTCACGTGCAGGTCTGTCTTGCTCCAGGTGAATGTATTAGGGCAAGCGGTTTGACCAAAAGTGCATGTTGAGAGTGAATTTGAGTAGGGGTTATCTTGACCAGCAAGGTCTATAGACTACGCTTTCACGCGTTAGTTCTTTTGAAGGGTGTGCTGATCATTGATACCTGTCTTGTGGGTTTCATCAAAGGATGATAAGTTTAAACTGTTGCCTGGTTGTTGCCTACAGATTGATGGGTGTGGTGAATTGATCAGCTTGTTCTAAGTCTATGTGATGCTTCTTTACTTTGTGATTCCCCTATCCATGTCTGACATTTTCTGCCTCTTTAGACATCTCAAAATGCACTTTCTTGGCTTAGATATCTTTGGGGGCTGTGCATGGTGTTGTCAGGTGTTTGGTTCAGAATTCTGACCGCGACTTTTTGTTCCCCATAAAAGAATGCGCGCATCTGTTCGTAAATCGACCCATTTATGAAATTCTCGGCATCAGCAATGAGACGATTCTATTTCTGTACACGGGTAGAAAAGTAATTGAATTCCAGAGTGTGCTTGAAAAAGTAGTGCGTCAAATATCTGCATTCAGGTCCCTCAAATACCCTACCCCGCTCGAAGATCCACCCAAATCATCGTGTTGAAGAGGTCCTTCTCATCAATCTTCCCATGTCCATGGGCGGAATTAGGCGCCAAATCTCCCCTCAAAAATAGCCTCCATCTTGTTACGCCATGGGTGGTCGAACTGTACATACTTGCTACCCAAACACTCAACAACAACCTCTGCAGTCATCTCACACTCACCAGTATCTACTTCCACACAACATCCGTCAGACAGACGCTCGACGAAGTATTCCAGACATGTTTTGGTCCAGAGTAACCACATCTGCATCTTCTCATCATATGATTGAGTCTCACGAAGGGGGCCAACCCCTTCTAAGTACAGCCAACCAAATTTGTCTTCCGATATATCAGGTTGCGTCAAGACAATTTGAAAGTTTCTCAGATTCGGAAGTATAGGTGACCAAACCGCATCCTTCGGTAACTTTCTCGGTGCATATGAACTCCTCTCTACACACGAGGGCGCCGTAGCGAAAATACAAACCTTCCGTATATCCCGTCTATTAGCCTCCGAAAGCCTCGCCAGACATTCTTGGCCATTGAATCCAAACCAATCGATCTCAAATGTATTCTGACCATAAAGAATGGGAAGTATTTCTTCAGAGATTTGCTTGGAGACGTAGTAGAGATTGTGGGTCTTCATTGCTACTCTCTCTTTTCTGAGTGAGGGGTAGGGATCTTCGTATCTGACTTTGAATAATTCGCTGTAAAGTCCCCGGGGCTCGATGCTTTTGTTTCGTGGGATTGGGAGATAGTCGTAGATCTTTTGGCGTAGTTCTAAGGGTAGATCCATGAAAGAAAGGGGTTTTTGTGGGCCGTGACTTGGGTCATCGCTGATGGATTTCAGTGTGGGATTTTGCATACCGCCCTTGGATTCGTTTGATGTCAAAAGTTCATTTTTTTTTGGTATTCCTAAATCTTGCTCGCTCAACTCAACAGGATCCTGCGCGGCAGAGAGTCTGAATCCAAAGGTAGGGGTGGAGTTGCCGTTTCTTTCAGGTGAGTCTGTGGCTGGTTGGGAAATCTCCATGTTTGCTATATGATCATTCATAATCAGAACTTGGTGGACGGCGCTCTTGCTTGTGTGAATTTCGGTTGATGAATGAAAAGACACGAGATGCACAGAAAGCAATGGAGCGTCATGTATAGTAGCACGCAAGGGCGCTGTTTTAAGCATGAACAGCGCAATATCCTACGCAGACACATAGCAATTCACGTCAGCTTCGCTGTTGTAGGGCGCTATTACAGGGAGATTATCTCTAGCGAGTCCTGGTCTTGGCAATATTAGGACTGCAAGAAAAGTTAAAGTACAGAGTACCAAGTTTGCTATGTCTAAGCCCGAGGCTAAGGTGAATTGATTTGAGTTTCAGGTTTGTTGACGTGTAGCAAATTACCTGTGTCTTGTAGTGAAGTGCTATCATCAAGTGTCTATACTAAAACGGCTAGCTATTTACGCGCAACAAACTAATTTGCGATTTCTAAGCCTCAGGCTAAGCTCAACAGATTTGGGTTTCAGGTTTGTTGACTTTTGGCAAATTATCTCTTGTCTTGCAGTCAAGTGTTGTCATCAAGTCTCTATACTAAAATAGCTGGCTATTCATGATACTGACGCTCTAATCAGACGCTCGACAAACCAATTTCCGACAATTTCCGTACCACCACTAATTAGACGCGACTTGACTGGCTACTCAAGAAACATCAGGCAGTGAATGGCGATTGCGCCATTTTCAGAAGTCCAAACCCGCACGTGAAGTTGTTCAAACCCGCACGCGAAGTTGTTTACACCCGCGAAGTTGTTCAAACAAAACAAAACAAAACAAAACTCACGTGAGTTTTGTTTTGACCTCCCAGCAGTTCCCCAAGAATTCACAAGCAGTTCCAAAGCACAGACCACTACCCCCTCCATATATATACCGTCCTCCCCACCCACCTTTCTCCCAGTTTTTTCTTTCCAAGCATCCAACATCCACCACACTCTTCCTCTTCTTCCTCCTTCTTCTCTACTCTTTTATCCCCTCCTTCACCATTTCAACACTTCAGCTTCGCAGTCCTCTTCCGCTTCGCAGTCCTCTTCCGCTCTTCAGTCAAAAATCAACAGGTGAGACTCAATCATTTCTTCTCTATTTCGACGCCTCGCGGCGGGTTGGCCAAGGACCCGGCCTCCCAATCAGGGGTGGCCACCTCTGTGCGGGAAGGACCTTCGAGCTGGGGGGGCACCCCCAGTTTGGAAGGTTGAGGAGTTAAGACGATCGATCTCTGTCCTATCACATTGCACTTGGTGATAGCCGACACTTTACTTCACCTCGGTCACGGCGCCCAGGTCTGGATGCCAACGCTGTAGATCTCAAATGGTGATCGTTTACTGGTGAAAGCCAGAAGCGAGAAGATCCACTGGGGGAGGCGGAACGCGTCCTTAGGAGGGAGTACACAAGAAGGTTACTTGTCATGGGTAACCTTGAGATTGGTCGTGGTGGGGGTAGGCAGGGGGTGACTGAGCCCCTCACGGCTAGTTTTTCTTCGGAAGGGTTAGCTAAGAGGGATTGTCTCACAGGTTCTTTTTCATCTCGACTTTGGTCTATTGACTGCGATACTCGGAGTGAATATTGTAAGTACCCCACTTCCAGCTTCTTTTGGCCCAGCTAACCCCTTTTCACTCCAGATTTGTACATCGCCTCGTTGTGTTTTGGCGCCATTTGATTGGAGCTTGAGGGGTTTGGGTGGAAATTAGGGCTTGCTGAGCCCTATTATGGGTGGCTGGTTTTTCCTGTATTTTTAGCTTTAAAATTCATTCACTGTTCAAATTACCTCTTGTTGACGCGTTCGTTTGTTGTTGCAAAACATCGCGTAAATTAGCGACTCGTGACTTGCCTAGCCTCAGCCCCCCACCCAAGTACTCTGCCAAGCCCAGTCACCCACTCAATCCCTATTCATCAGGTGCACAAATAACCTGTACTCTTTCGTCGAATCGTCTGTGCGTCGTGCCCTAACTTCATCAACCTATCATCAAAAGTGCTATGAATATAGCCAGGAGTTCAATGAATTAGCGATGATGTTCCACGGACTCCTCATGTAAGGATTGCTCCGCTGATTTTAGTACAGGACATTCAGTGCAGGACACCCGCTACTATATTAGATTTGACATCAGCAACAGATATCGCAAAAATACGAATTAAGTTTGAGCTGACTTGACTCTTCAGAAGCTACTTAACCTTGACGTTGACCCTTTGATATTTAGATGTGCTGTTGTGGTTTTATTGTATGTAGCTAATAGTTTCTAGTAGACTAAAATCAGTGGGATAAATTCTTACAAGAGGAGAGGGACCAAACCACTGCGGGTTATTTTATCCACCCGGTGCTATTATCTATTATCTTCAAGAAATGGAAATACAGTTAAACCTCCATCCATCCATACAAGGATCCCCACATCCTCACAACCTTAATTACATCCTCACGAATTTACGTTCCAAACTTTTCTTACAAAAAGTACCCTCGCTATAAGGATATCTATCCTCAGTTCTATCCCCAAAAAGTCCTGCCGGGACTATATCCTTCTATCGAGTTTTGACTATGACTATTACTATACTTACTATACAACATCGAAATCTTACTACAGTAATTAGCATCGAAGTGACATAGTCCCTCGCCACTTTACAGTGAGTGTATTACCAGGTACAGTACCCTTGATTTTATTTCGTTTTCCTTAATATTATCAATTTCACTACCTCGTCGTCGCCACCAAAAACGATATATATTAATTATATATTATTTATATATTATTTATAGTATTAAATTATAACTTAAGAATAATGAATTTATTTTATTGACCTTGACGAATTGATCTGATTATCATATTGCGGATCAAATCTTGTTCCTACGATTCTAATATGTCTGTCTACGTCTTGCGTAAACCGTGCTTTTTACTCGAACGAACGAGTTCTGTGTGTACACGATAGGAGTAACCTTGTCTTTATGCTTTGGGTTTGTATATGTATTATATGTATGATTCTACTTGTATTATATAGAAAGTAAGAATCGGATTAAGAAGCTGAAGATATGTATTATAAATAAGATTTTCATATAATAGATATATAATTGATTAAACAAAAAGTTAAACTCGTTATATATATTAAGTTTGACTAATGATTGATTACTGATTATTAATTGAACTTAGTATCCCATCTATCCTCAAAAAGAAATAGATTAGACTAAAAAGACTAAAAAGACTAAAAAAGATAGAAGTAGAAGTGTGGAATTTGAGTATAGAATAAGAGGGAAGAATAGCTATATATATATATATATATATATAACTATATAACTATACACACAGTAATATCAATATCAACAACGAAACCATCAAAATATCCTCTATTCCTCTACCATCCATCTTCCTTGTTTCCACTGATTTCCATCTACCCTATCTATCTAGTATCCATCTAGTATCTAATATCTATCTACACTAAAATACTAAAAAACAAACCCATATCTTTTCTTCTTTTCAATCTTTTTCCCACTATTACCACCATAAACACCCACTATCTCCTCATTCACACCCCACCCCCCAGTTTAAGTTTTAGTTTTCTTTGTGATATCTATATACATCCCTAAATGAATACCCCCTTCTTTTCCTAATCACTCAATCACTTAACACCCATCACTTACCACTCACCACTCACCACTCACCACTTACCACTCAATCACTCACCACCCATCACTCAATCACTCAATCACTGGAATGATAGATATACAGCTTATACAACCACCACCTCTCGACCTCTCGACCTCTCAAAAACAAGCACATCATATCTCCATTCCCAATCCCTTTCCATTCCCATCCCCATATCCATTATCAAGAAATCCAGGCGCGACAAACACCATAACCTTTATCAAGGATTCAAGGTTTGACTATACAGGCAAGAGGTTAAGGGAGGGCTTCAAGTGTTATTTATAGTAAGTAGCACAAGGATAAAATGGAGTTTTATGTCAAGGTATTTTGTGTTGTGTTGAGGTGAATTACTATCGTCATCTGTAATTAATAGTATGCTATGCTATGCTACTCGAGTATGCTACTTGATGACAAGGTGCAGAAAACCCAACAGTCAGTCCAACAGCAATGGTAAGAAAATCTATAAAAACCACCACCCTCCAACCATGTCTCCCAGAAAACCCCAGAAAAACCCAGAAAACCCCAGACAAAGCCCCAAACCCCCTCCGTGGCATCCAGATACAAAGGAGGGGTATTTGCTGTCTCTTGTCTCTTCCTATTGATATGATACATCCCAGCCACCAAAGTTCGACGACCTGCAAACTTGAGGATATCCACTCTGCTCCGCTCCACTCCGCTCCGCTTCGTTGTACTTTACATCTCCTCTCCACGTAATTGTGATTGTGATTATACCCACCAGAATAACAGACAGACAGACAGACAGATGGATAGATGTCGATGTTGAGAGAAATTGGATGACATTGGATGTATCCAATGTCGTATCGTATCGAATCCCGGCCCTAGCCCTAGCCCTGGCTGAATGGTTCTGAACTTGACTTGACTTGACTTGACTCTGCATTTGCGATTATATGCCTCCCTTCCCTCGCTTTGTGTATCCATCTCCCATCCATCTCCCATCTATCCATCCATCCATCCATCCCAGCCATCCCCTCTCTTCTGCCCCAGTATCCATCACAAAACCTCTCTCTCCCTCACCCTCTCCCTCGCAATCCACCCATCAATCATCACCCTCTCCCCCAACTTCCTCCTTCCTCCTTACTCCACAACCCCACTCCCCTTCGAATTCCTCCCTTCCCACGACCCCGTCATCCCCGCCACAACACCGAGAACCACAATCCCAATCAGGATAATAATCATAGGAAACGGGATCTGGGGGTTGGCCATGGGGTCTTTACTTAATTCTGGGTGCGAGATTCCTGGGTGGGCGTCGTTGGCTGTTGCTTGGCCTATTTCGTCGCGTGATGAGAGGTTGTTGAGGTTGTTGAGGAGGGTTAGGGATTCGTGGGAGATGAGGTGGAGGATTTTGGGGAGGGGGGACATTTTGTTGTGGTTTTTTTGGGGGTTGTGTGGTGTGGTATGGAGGTTGGTGGGTGTTAGGTATGTAGGTTGTTGTGGTGGTGGTGGTGGAGTTTGAGGTGGAGAGTTGGCGATGACGTTGATGAGGAGGTATGTGGAAGTCGCAGACAGGAAGGAGCGAGGAGAGTGAAGATGTTGTTGATTGAATGAATGATGTAATGTAACTTTTCCAGGCCTCCCAAAAATATCGAATTCTTTCGCAAAACGATGGAAGGGATACAGACAGTATGTATGTATGTGTATGTGGTGTACTCAAGTCCTCAGTAGCAGGTGATGCAAGCAAAAAACTCGTCAAGCAAGAATCTCGGGGGTGAGAACAATTTAAAAGGAGACAGAGGGGACAGACAAGTTGGAAATTAGGAAGATGAGAGAGACGGAGGACCGGAGCTAAGAGTAAGTGCTAAAAATAAGAAAGAAACACGCTCATGCTTACATATGTACCTCCTCTAAGCCAATCAAGATCCTCGCTTAAGATCTGACTGAGGCCGGGCCTGGCAACCGATGTAAGATACGTAAGTAAATGAATGAGCCTGAACTCGACGGACGGGGACTCGACCCTCGACCCAACAAACACGTACTCGAGTACGTTTCCTGGTTGGTTGGTTTCTGTCTCATCTGATGTCTGGTGAAGGATTCAAGGCACACCACAGCACAGCACCGTCGAATGTTTTAAGTTTAATATCCACCTTTTTTTTATCCCCGCATTTCCTGGACGTCGGAAATGGTGAGTTGCTTGCTAGAGTTACACTGGTCCCAGTCCAAAATATATCATACGAGCCACACCACAACCCCACTAGCCACCCCGCGCCACACGATAACCAACGGATCTGCCCCAAAAGGACCAAGGACCAAGGTGCAGGTGGCAGGTGCAAACCAGGTTCCACGCGTAAACTCCAGGTTTACTTACGTACAGGGTCCATACGACATCATAAACCAAACAAATGAAATAAATCAAATAATAAAGCGAACACCACACCACACCAATCTCAATTCCTGATGTTATGTCGCTGCAACAAACAAAATATAGAAGGGGAATGTGATGTAACAACAATTGATTTGATTCACATACTTCTTTCCCCATTCAGTCGCACTCCACTCGGAAAAATTTGAATGGGACCTGCATGTTATGACGTCATTATTGTTGTTTCATTTCCCGGGTCTGGGTTCTGTCAACTTGCAGGTAAACCTTGATGTTTGTTGGATATTTTACGACGGGGTTTTGTTAGATGACGACTTGCTTGGTTTGGTCCCATAAATTTGTTACTTGGGGATACATTGTTTTGCGACGGGGTATTTTCTGGGAGGAGTAGGATTGATGATTCACGATTGAAGATTGACGCTGTTTCATTGTTGAAATGAAATGATGGGAATCATTTGTTTAATCTCATTATCGAGTATTTCCATCGAGAAAATAAAACATTCAAAGCTCTTCGTACGATGATAATAATCGTAACTATTCATTCATTCATTCCTTATCCACCAACCAACCAAATCATGATGTAAACGGGTGAAGTACTCGTACCTATACCACAACACCTAGAAATAAATTAAAAAACCTCATCTACAAAGTATCAAAGAACTGTACCTAATAAAGAATATTCCGGGCAGTCAATTACTACCTACCTAGGTACTGTATTGCGCAGATATCAACTCAAACTCATCTCGTCGTAATATCAAGCTTTTTTTTTTTAACTTTCCGCCAACCCAGACAGACGCGTCAAGTTACAAGCTTTTATCCAAGGTTTTCGCTTAGAGACGACAATATGTGGACAGTACCTGCATACAGCTTGGCTCTCTCGTCTCTCAAGAATCGCGAGATCAAAAACAGTTAGTTACTAGTATTGGAATTTATGCTGTAAGTAGTCTAGTTGAATCTATTGAGATTTGAGTGAGTATGTAGATTATTGTTATACTATAAATCTCCCTACTAACTGCCATGGGTCCAGAGTTGGTATGAAGTAGCTATTTATAGATAAGTATCATGGTTAAAATGAAATATATAGTATATGGGGAGTAGGAGGAGAAAGTCCTGATTGATTTGGTAGGTAATAAAGGGAAATTTGGTTTATATACCTTTATTTAATCGTATATAATCATCTATACATATAAAACCTAAAATGGCGTTCTTTCTTTGCTAGATAATTCTCAATAATAACCGCTAACAAAGAAATATTTATTGAAAGGAAAGGAAAAGGAGATGTAATCTTATTTGAACCCATTTTTTCCTCGTCTTGATATTCTCCTCTGTGTATCGCGATATCTTGACTTCGTTGAACCTATATAGTCCAATCTTTCGATACAGTACCACCTCCCTAGATTCCCCCTCCATCCGTCTTCCCAAAAAAGGACCTAAGCCCAGTGATATCCAGTCTTCGAACCCTCATCATCCATCTCCCAACTAAATCTCATCCGAATGTTGATCCAAAGCGACTTTATTCTCCAAGCGGGTCCGTTTTCTTCGTCGAGAGGGAATACGCGTCTGAGAAAAGCCCTTGATTTTGAAAATCTCAAAGATGACGGGTAGACAACTACAGATTATACCGAGATTAAGTTCCGCCGCTCTATATGTTTTTCGTGTTATGTTAGTGAATGAAAACCAAACCAGGAGTTTTCAGGGAGAAGAGATAAGATACATACGCAAAAAGATAAACCAGAGTAGCGGACCACATGAAATCCGCATTCCTCAATTCCCGAACACGATACACCGCGCTGAAAATCGAACAAATCAAAGCCCTAATTCCATCGGATGCATCAGTCTTAAGAACCCGACTTTTCTCTCGAGAGAGAGAGCAATAAGAATCAAACAAAACAAAACCTACAAAATCCCCATCAAAAACACCACGACAACACCCACCTTCCTACTCGGAGAAAGTCCAAGATCCCAAATACATTTCATCGGAATCAAAAGTACGTATAAATCAGTGACACTACCAAAAATCCCTTGAGCCGCAGAAAGTTTTAATGAAGGCTGGCCACATCGTACCGCGGAATTGGGAGATATTAAACCCCCGTCGTTCGGGCGTGGTGTGCATATTATTGCGAATGCGATGATGGTGGAGAGGTTGAAGAGGAGGATGAGGAGGATTCCGGTTCGGATTAGGAGGAGGCTTGTTTTGGTGCGATGGAAGGTGAGGAGGTAGAGGAGGAGGGTCGTTTTGATGAGTGTTGACGAGAGGGAGTAGAGGGAGAGGGATATTAGGATGTTCTGTGGAGGGGGGTTTTTTGATTAGAAAGGATTGGGATGGGAAAAGGGAGGAAGGATTGGTGGATGGATGCGATATCTACCCTGAGGAGTCGAACGGTTATTTTAGATAGTGGGACGTTCCATTGGTGGGGTCCGAGGGGATCTCCGATCACTTTATGTTGGTGTTAGTCTCCTAGATGTCTTTCTTTATCATATGGTTTGTTGGGAACTGGGATTCAGTACGTGTTAGAATAAGAGCCGACCAGGCTATAACGCTTATCTATGGTAGGTAATATCAATAAACCAAAATATCTCTCTCGTAGACATCCAATTATCCAACGACTTACCGCAGAAACTATACAAAAGTCTTCAAAAGTCAGTCACTACACTATATACTTTGATAGTACAGTATATACAGTACATCAACCAAAGCACCAAGCAAACCAGAAATGAAAAAAAACACTCACAATCACCAACGTCCCACGATCTCGTCACTTTAATCCTCGTATAAATCCGTAGGAAAACCGAGATCACCATAAAAGAAAGACATAAATAAATTCCCGCTCTAGCTTCCCCTGCGAGAGAATCGGGATTCATGAAATTCGACGTCACACCTTCGGGAGGTGGGAGAGCTGGTATATTTGTAAAAGCGCTTAGATCAAAGCCTCCAGATGCCATTTTTTGATCTGTGGTTGGGCTTGGGAGTCTGGAATTGGGATATCACGTGAAGAAATACAAAGATGAATGAGAAAGTATAGAAAACCGTTTAAAAGCTATGGGGAATGAAATATATTATATACCTTCCTATCCCTAGCCCTCCACTATATCTCCTCTTCTAAGATATAAGGACCATAAAACGGTAGGTAGTACAAAAGGATTCAGAAAACTTTGACTTTCTCTGCACAGCCTTCCTTCTCTATCTAATACCTACCGAATCAGGGGATGAAGTAATTTTTCAAGGACTGCGATTATTGGAATACTATTCCTGAATTTAATTTATCCCGCGTCGAGGAGATTTAGCCTGAATATATCGAAACTAACTAATTTAAATCAGATGATGTGCGAATCCGACAACCCAGAAAGAATCCCACGTTGTGCGAGTCGTTTTTCATATACTTGAGAGGGGGGGGGGGCTGGGAATGATTGCTGCCTTAGAGCGTTAGACGAACGAGTCGCGTTTTATGCCTCATCTCACTCTGGCTGTTCGTCTTGTTTTTTTTTCGTCGTCGGTCTCATGGTTTGTTGAGTATATTAAGGATGGTGAGATTACTCTGCTCTGCTCATAAGATGAGAGCGTAGGGTGGATATTAGCGTATTTGCTCTTTCCTTAGCGAGGTTACGAGGGGAATATGAAGAGGTGGAAATACGACTACTTTGTATGGTTGTTGAAAATTACTTGTTTGTAGACCCGTTGATTCTTGGATGGTTGGTATGAAGCCTTCTTTTAATCAAGTACTCACTTTCTGTTGTCAGGATTCTTGGCGGAAAACTCTTCAATTGTCTAAGTGCTAAGGGACCTGACTACTTATCCTAGGAGTGTACCACGCTAGTCCGCATTAGGCGGAGCATGCTAGCCCAGCATGTGACTGACCATATAGTATTCACTATTTGCAACACTTTCCAAGTACTGGGCCATACCGCCGCAGTACCACGGAAATCTGGAAGTAAATTCCGAGTATGTTATTCAGATGTTAGTTATATGTTATTTATATGTTATTTATATGTTATTTACAGATTATTTACAGGTTATTTACAGGTTATTTACAGATTATTTACATATTATTTACATATTATTTACATATTATTTACATATTATTTACATATTATTTACATATTATTTACATATCATTTACATATCATTTACATATCATTTATGTATCATTTATATATTATGTACATATAGATAATTCAAAGAGAAGGGCAGTTTTATAGGGCGCAGGGGCCGTACACTAGTAAGATCTATTACTACAAGCGACTGCGCAGTAGGACGCACCGACTACTAATCACTTGTCAAAACGGGCCCATGCTGAACGTTGTTGCAAAATAGTTTTAAATTATATTCCGAACTTCTTCAAAGTCACGCACAGAGACTTTTCGAATCCACATATCGTAAGAAAAGATCCATTTATAACCATGTCCAGCAAAATAAATGGTACCTCCAGATAATGACTTGAGAAAGTGTCATTAATACCCCCCGTGCCATCCCCCGAAGGGAAGGACGTCCAGAATCTTATTCATTACAGATAGAAACCTATTCTATCTCAAGCCTGTGCTTGTCCCTCAAACTCCTTCTCGGCAGTAATTAGGTTACCCTATTAAAGACTGGCGCAGTTAGGACTGCTTCCATGGAAGCAGCAGCATTTGTAATGGTAGTCATCACACTCAAAAATTTGGATGCCCTGGCGCGGAATTAGTACAGTACATTGATAAGAAGAAATAGGGATCAAGGAAACTTGGTTCTTACTCCTTTGCCTGGTGAACTGCAGTTATCATTACATGTCTTGAATGATCCAGTTGGACTGCAATCGCCCTTAATGATCGCCTGGACCGTGGAAGCAGTGGCGAGAGCCAATAGAATAGTGAAAAACTTCATGTTGGATTTGTGTATGGGTAGAGGAATTAAATTTTGGATAAGTAAAATAGTAAATGGTAGTTGTTATTGGATTGCTAGATTGACAGACTGATAATAGAGGAAGACTTCTGTATGTTGAGGTTCCTTATATGTAATTGTTCAATCTGATATTTCATCCTTTTTAAGCTTTTTTTAAAGTTCAGATTATAAAACTCTGTAAAACTCAATAAACTTTCGTAAAGGTCGCTTTGGACGGTTTCAAGCTTGCCTCAAATGGTCAAGCTGCAATTCCTCCCGTCGGCTAACAAGGATTGGTAAACAACGCATTCTGCTTTCTGGTATATCTGCCCGTAAAGAGAGGGGAATACCCATGTTTAAATGTTCTTTTGGCATAATTTTGGGGTAGTCAGGCGCTGATGGGATGTCATGAGAGTTATCCTTTCTCTGGGATGATGCTGAAACTTGACAGGATAGAGGCAGACGTACTTGTTACAGAATGAAAAATGCTCTAGGTCGTACCCTAAGCGATTTCGTGGGACTTTGTACATGTTCTGCAGATGTACAGAATCAATGGCACCACACTTTCAATCCGTAAGTTTTGTAAACTGGATAGCTTACTGTAGACGAGATAGTTTACGCTCTAACAAGCCAGATTACAATTATCTGTATTGGCTTATATTTCTGTCAGCGTGGTGAAAATATATTCACATACTCAACTTAAATTAAGTAGTGTTGAGTAGAGTCAGGCAGTGGATACTAGTATATCTACTCAAGTAGCGCTACTACTTAAGTTGTCGACTAGTATCCTATCCATTAGTCTCTTACTCCGTACTTTACCATTATTCGTTGGAGGAACGTCCAGACTGAACCAATTTGGGCTTGGTGAGTTGGTTACTATCAATTGATTAGAGCTTATTGTAAGGCCAACCCCAATCAGGATGTTCTGCCTCGCGGTATTAGTAAAATAAAGAGCAAGGATTAGTACCCTATGTTGCATACTGACACAGCGGAAGTTCTTTAGCCAAATCCGAGTGTTCGGACCGGTCCGAATATTTTTGAGGGCGCGCTACTTGGGCACGGACTGACTCGCTCCCGCTACTACTCAAGTAGTACTCTACTCTACTCCTCGAGTTTAACACGCTAATTTTGTCATGTTCTTCTGGTTGTTTTGCCTTCGAATACCTTTTTGCGATTTGTAGCCAGATAGTATCATAATCCCACTTTTTCTATCCACTGGGAGATTTCTTAAACTTCCCAATTCCTCCGTTGAGCCACACATAATAGGACGTGCTTACTGTCAAGAGATTTAAGCGAGCGGCTTGTAAAGAGGATTGGCAGTTAATGCTGCCGCCTGTTGCGCAGATTGAGAATTTGTGAGTAAAGTCTGTAATGCCCAGGGTTGAGTCTTTGATTCGTCGGGTTAGCTAAAATTTGAGGTCGAGAGATACTATTAACTTGGTGGGGTACGAATCTGAGCTATTCACTCTCTTTAATACCAGGATTTGATGACAGCGGCCGGTTTTAGCTTTCTTATATGACAAACAAGGTGGACAGTTAAAGCTGGACACTGTCACGTAGATCATATCTATGTGATAAAAGTCTATATTGCCCAGATCCAAGTCTCTGATTCGCTAGATTCACTAAAGATTAAGCCACAGCCATAATATATCCAGCTTGAACCCTTGGCCAGGGGTTCAACCTGGGCTGTCCATCCTCTTTACGCATATCCTGGCACGTGAAGTTTCCTACCCCTAGGGGGCGCGCTAGCTTCCGCCTAAACCTCGGCGCACAATGGAATCCTAGACTCGCACGCCCCACAAAGAATTTCATAATTTGAAATAAGCAACCTGCAGTCATCTTCAAAAACAAAGATGCTTTGCCACATCTTGGTGGCCTAGTGGATATTGGGGGATTATACCTATTACGGATTAGGCACAGTATTTATACTGTTAACCTGATGGCGCCGTTAACTACAGCTCTCGAGCTATTATTTCTAAAGCATTCTTTGTTTTTTTGTTTTTTTGTTTTTTTTTTCGAATTTTTTTTGTTTCTTTTTTCAAAACCATTTAAGCATAAAAGTTCTAGAAGGCTTGAAAGTACATTCACTCCCCAAGTGGCAAGTTTGTTGCTTGTAAGAATAATACGGATACACTTGAATGATGTTTGAGCACTTCGGTTATTGTTTCAATCTTCTCTAATAGCAGGCATACCGTGTAAGACCCCATCCCCTGCACCCCCTCATTCCCCCCAACACTGAAATATCGAGACGGGGAAATGTGTTTCATGCCCCTCCCCCGTATTTAAATGTTATTTTTGACAACTTCATGCACTAAAGTTTGTTTGGTAAACCACTGGGCGCCCGCAAAATAATAAAGTTCACGATTGACCTCGAACTTGGGGGGTGGGGGCGGAGGAGGGGGGTGTAGAGAAAAGAACAAATTTGTGAGTCTTCATTCAATCTTGGTTTGGCTAAAGAAAAGTAGAATCAAATCTACAAGGAATAATATAATATTTGAGAGAGCTAACTGTGGGGCTATACATTATCTGGTAGACATATGTCACTTTCGAAACATCCCCCCCCAAGAGTAATGATGGTCACTGGTGTCATGACCTTTGCCATTGATAGCCCCTCCACAGACCTGCCTAGCCAGCCAGTGGCAACAGAGGTTTTCCTTGTAGCAAGACTACCAACATCCAATCTATGGCAAAAGAAGTCCTCCCACCGTAGCCAATCTTCCTGATCATGCGTAAGACCATCTCAACCCGTTCACCTCATTATTTGGTGAAATTCATCATCAAAATCATGATCCGAACAAACAACCATTTCAGCTTGACCTGTTTTTACTGTGAAGTGGTAAACCTGACACCACCTTGTTAACCCTGCCTATTTCAAATAAGCTGGTGCAAACGTGCCAAATCCTTTCCGTGTCATTTACAGACGATTCTTCGAGGGACCAAGCAACAAAACTGAATGTATGATTAGACAAGACAGCATATCCTTTATCGTCTGCAGACATCCCATACGTAATACCGAGGCTCACTGGGACACCATTGTTGTTTGTGGATTTCCTGCCTGTCCGTTCTGCCCGACCAACACCAACGGGGGTTATAAAGGCCATGGGAAATCTAGTCCTGAAATCCTTCGTTTTCAAACCGTCCCGTCTCTCAATGTTTTCGTAATCGTGAATTCTATCGCGGAAGGTGCATAAATCCTTCATTTTCAAACCGTCCCGTCTCTCAATGTTTTCGTAATCGTGAATTCTATCGCGGAAGGTGCATGTTTTGAGGTTTGGATACTGGGAGAGAATATCAAGTGGTCCCTTTGGATACTGGGAGAGAAAATCAAGTGGTCCATTGGCCAGTTCATCGGTTAGCCTGACTCTTCTCAGGTGCTGAATATGTGCTTTTGTGAAGTTGCTAACGCTATCATGAAAAATATTCAACGAAGCGTGGAGAACCATAACAGTTTGCTTGACGTATATGGCTCGGGCTTCGTTGTATATCTGGCGACAGACCATAAGTAATTGTCAATCACCAGTGCAGGCGAAGTCGTCTCTGCGGAGGGGACCTTCCGGATTGTTTCGTGCCCAGGGAGCGAACCACATTGTGGAGCCTTCGAAAGCAGAGCTGTATATCATTTCGCGGATCTCGAGGGGGATTCTGCCGCTCAGAAGAAGGCTTTTCTCCGTGTTTGGCGACATGTTTGGTTTTGGTTCAGTATGGTGTCGACAATAGGTTGTATATTTGACTGACAGAAGAGGGATTGACAGACCTTTGAGCCTGTGGTGTTATATATACCAAGAATGATGTGAAGTGAATTGGAAATGGCTCACTGTTTTATGGTCTACTGAAAGGTTACCCCGCTCAATCTTGTGTGACACTAAAAATCACGCAACCTATAGATGTTGTGATATGTTCCACTCGTTGAATCACGCTGTTTGTAGAACCACTTGACACGAGTACTTAAGTACTCGTGTCTCATACTCCTTAGAAAGAGAAAACAATTGAATCATTGTACAGCTACACTTTGCTTTTTCGCAACACTACGCTGTTGATATCCCTATGCCAATAACAGCCAACGTGGTAGATGAAGAAAATGGAGCAGAGTAGTGGCACCTCCTGTTCTACTCACGGGCTACTCGAGAGTACTCTAACAATACTCAAATACAATTGGGTCCTAAGTATGCTCGGCCCGACCCTCCGAGGTATTTCCGATGCGTCGGTCCGTACTGCACCCCTACCTACCCCTGCTCTACACATTATCACGAGGTAATACCGCAAATCCCCAATACATTCGTCGCTAGCGAGTAGATATCTATCTAGAGGGCTAATTACGTATTGGCCGATTAGAGCAAGTTTCAAATTCCAGTGGAACGATAAAGCAAGTACTACCGTAGAAATTGGTTTATAAGAGTACATCCGTCGATAAGAGAACATTTTATATAAGATAAGGTTCTAATTGTTCAAAAAACTATTATCTTATAAGATTAACCAATTAGAGGCCTAGGAGCTCGTTTCGATATATTTATATCACTCTTCGACCACTTATTATAACACCACCACATGCTCTAAAAGACTTACAATTGTAGGACTAGGTACGTAAAAGTATACCTTAAAGATATCACCTAAAGAAATCGTATATAAATTTTATAAAAATTAAAGCTATTCCTACTTATAACCCCGCATATTTACCCCGCAATCTATTCACTTATTTACTTATATCTATATCTATATAATCTTCTTTATTAAAATCTAATAAGAATTCGTCGTCGTTGTCACTGTCGAATATATCCTCTATATCATCGCTACTATTAGTAGTAATACCCGCCTCGTCTTCTTTAAAATCTACATTATCCTTAATACTATAATCCTCACTTACAACCTCGTCTGCCGTATAGTATGTGGCCGACCGAAGGTTTCGACGCTGGCGTAGCTCTATACTACTAACTTCTACTTCTAGCTCTTTAGGAGGTTCGATTAAAGGAAGAGCATTAGGATCGTCGGCGAAAGCTCGAGTATATTTGTCTACGGTTATATTAGGCAGGTCTTTAATCTTGATCTATAAGTCCTCGGATCTGTTAAGATTAAGTAAAAGACCTACCTATTTACTGATTAGTAGAATTCTAAAAGTATAGAGAATATAAGTACCGGTACTTACGTTTCTGAACGTCTTAATTATCGTCTACTTATACTCTGTATATAGACGATCTACGGCCTTTACAACCTAGTATATTAATAAGATCCGACGGTCGCTCTTTAAGAATTTGTCGCTCTTCTACTACTCTAGATGGGCGTTATAATGTACTTCCTCTTCCTCTCGATAATACGCCTTAATAAGGTAATTATAGGAGATATCTACGACTTAAACGTAGGCTGTTGTACCGCTAGGAATTATAGATATTATAACGTTTAGATCCTTAAGAGTTTAGCGGAGTTTAAGGGTCTGTTAAGTCTAAGTCTTACGCTTCTTTTTCGCCGTAGGAGTCTCTTTTATAGGGACCTTTCGATCTCTAGTTTTATATCCTACGAAGGCGTCTAAAGAGAGAAGACGTAGCTCCTTTTCTCCTAGTGCTTTAATAGTTGCCTATCGATATTAGTTCTTCAGCCAGCGAATCGTCTCTTCTATATTATAATACGCCTTCTCGTTAAAAATAACATTAACTCCTTTATAGTATTTGAAAACCTTAAGCTAGCGGCTCTTATTCCCCTTTCCTAGCTTTCCTACAAATATTAAAAGTGGCTTATAGTACTTAAGTCCGTCTGTAGAGATATAGAGTTAAAGTGTCGCCTGTCGTTTCTCCTAGCCTAATTGTCCTATAGATTTAAGAAACACTGTCTTATTTCCGCGATAGTCGTATATACGACTAGACAAGAGAAAGTTGAATACTATAGGTGTCTGATCTACATTACCGATATTCGACAAGAGGAATCGTCCTACGCGTTTAGCTCCGTCTCGATCTTTTAGAGGCTCGGATTCTAGTATAACAATAGTGTTATAGCGATTAAATTAAAGCCAACCTTAAATAGTACCCCTTAACTCCTTAGGAGACTTTTAAGCTCTCTTAGTTTTATAACAAAGGCTAACATTAAAGCGACGAAGAAAGCCTTAAAACCAGGCATTTAAGAACTTAAAACTAAGATCTATATATTTCTTAGTAAGTAGATCTTACATTATACAATGAGGATATAGGATACGATATTACTCCCTCGTATAGCGTACCATCTACCTGTAAGTAATCCTCCTACCTTCTTTTCTAGCTGTTAAGAATATCGAATATACTAAGCGTTCTATTTTAGGTTCCTTGCCTTGTCCGAACTCTCGAACTCTCCGTATACCTTTCTTTACACTTCGAATCCTACTCTTATACCGAATCTAATTGTTTAGTATAATAGGGGTTATCTTTAGCTTTTTAGCGGCGGTATATCGAGAGATAGGAATTAGATCGCCACTAGTAGTTCTTATCTAAGTATACAAAGTATAATAAATAGTATTAAGTTTGTGCTCTCTAGTATAGCTTACTCTTGTCAAGGTTTACCTAGTTCTATTAGATTAAGGAAGCGGGGTAAAAGGCGGGGTTATTTACCTATCTCTACTAGTATCAAAAGACTCGACAAGCTCCCCTCTCTCGAGTCTAAAGGTATTAAAAGCCTCGATTATATCGGTCTCTTTTAATCCTCTAACCTATAACCTGTCTATACCGTCGTTAAGATAAGGAATTCGTATACGCTCTACTAGAAGTAGACTAGGTTTTAGAGCTTGTTTTTTAGCATTTATAAAGGCCTCTACAATTGTAGGTTAACGAGGATCCGTAACCGTAACAGATTTAGAAGGTTTAGAAGGTTTAGCTGAAAGAGTTGGAGGAATAGTGGTTTGACGGAAGGATTTTAGAGTGTATTTAGCACTCCTAGCGGCATTGATTAAACGACGTCTCTCTTGTAGAGACATGGGATTCTCTATAACAGAAGTGATTAAAGACATTATAATTATATAAATTAATATAAGAAAGTATATTAAAGTGGTTACTATTGTGATGATTATGTTGAGGTCTCTAGAAGCTAGGAAAGTAGACTTTATATAGGGGTAGATGTAATTATAATCACTCGCTTAATTTATGACTTGCCCCCTACAACCACCCTATAGCCACCATTTAGAATGATTTCAAGACCTATTCCTCGTCTTATTCTCTATATAAAAATTTACTTAATCTTAGACGTAGAATAGGCCTAAACGACTAGACAGGTTAGACGTGGTTAGGAGTAAAATATAGGATAACGAGGTTAGTTAACCCAGCCATCCTAAAAAAAAGTGGGGCAAATTATACTATAAGATATTACTTTTTTTACAAGATAAGGTTCATTTTAGCCTCAAAACTTACTTTTTATTTATAAGATAGTATCTTGTAAACCAATTTCTACGGTACCTTATTTACTTGGAGCTCAGGTGCAAAACTATATGCTACGGTACTAAAACTACAACTAGACAAGGAATACTTACACCAGTCGAACAGACCTATGGCACCGCCAAAAAAGACAAGCGGGATCTTTAACAGTCTAGTTTTTGGACCTCAAAATTAGGTTGGGACAACCAGTGCTTACTAAGGGATAAGAATTACGGCGTACAACACACTAAGACTTAAGTAGTAATTAATCTTAATCCACTACTTCACTCTACTCAATTCGAGTTACATTTGAGTACTAGTTCGGTGGAGGGGTGTTTTGTTCATCACGCTGGTTATAGCTGTGTTGACCAGGCTCTACGTATGCTAATTAACCGACCCAATTTGTTCCGAGACCTATACCACCACCACCCTTATTTACTATACTTTTTATATAGTAACACCAGCTAGATTTGTCTATTCTATTCCTCTATAATGCCTTGAGTCCTTAACGATCGCATCTTATCAATTAATAAATAAATATATATATAAAAGTGGTGGTGTTGCCGATATTTGGTGGGGTGCTACACGGAACAAATTGGGTCGATTAATCAGGATACGTAGAGCCAGGGAAGACCCTGCTGGTGTCCAGCCGTCACTGTAAAGCCGAAATTATTCAAGAGGCTTCAAACTTTGGCCTTTTCAACATGTTTCAGACCAATTCTTATACGTATTCTACATATTTTTCTGATAGTAAAGAAGTATGTTACAAACAAATGTCACCTTTGAATTTGCGCTGGCATTCCTTTTTGGAAACGTAAATTGGGAATTTTATATCCTCGCTTTCAGATCACGGGAAAATCTCCATTGAGATTCTTCAACTGCGCTCTTCTGCTCAACCAGTCAGATAGAAGTCGAATACTTTTTGAAATAACATTGAACCGCCCCTAAATTTTTTTTTGGCGAGACTACTCCGTAATACGAGTTGAGTTAAAGACTCGTAAGAGAGCTGGGTCTTGGAAAATCCCCATATTAAGTTGCCTCAACTATTGGTCCCCGCTCCGAGCCCCTTCACAAAGTCCGCATAAATGGACCGGCATTCGCGTGTGGAGATGGCCTACGCGATGTTGGCGTAATCGAGCGATGTGCAACAAAAGGCAAAGATTTGGGACAAAGCTCCGGAATTGAGTTTCAGGACATCGTGGTAGCGTCTCACTGTCTCAGCTCCCGCCGATGCGATCTCACAGCACGCTAGGCCAAGTTTGGAATTCTGAACAACATGAGAAACACCTACAGACATCAAATAAAATGTTTCAAATTCCCAGTACGGTACCGGAAACCCTCAAAGCCCGGTTTGGTCATAAAAGAAGAAAACATGAGAAAATTGTTGAGGTGTCTGGAAGAAAATCTATGGAGTACCTGTGGCTGAGTGTGGCTGGTAAGCATGCGAGGGCACCAGGGATGTAAGCGAACTTCACTGCAAAATACACGAGTACTCGCACCCCAATAAACACCACTTCATCCGTTTACTCGTCAACCATCAACTTCTCTCTTCTTCAATCACGACCACTTTCTCGCCAGTTCTCATGGTTGTGCACTCAGATGAATCTGAGATGATGAGATGATGTTAGATTGGCCATGCACACAAGCCTTTAAGGTTACCGGTCGATCAAACGGGTTCTTTACCCCTGATAGCCCTAACTGTCGCAGGGCACTCCAACGAACCAACCATAGGGCTTCGTTGTCATCTTCAGCCCTGTTAAAATTCCTCCCCCAAACTCAATGGTCGGAATTCGGGGTTTCAAGGTTCTTCTATCTATTTTTTGCCTTTTTTGCGCAAGCAAGCGAACGATTTGAGTCTGGGCCTGACACGGACCCAAGCTCTCGCCATTTCCGCCACCAGGGTCTAGTGGATCGGATGGCAGCGGAAGGATTCTTGGAGTTCTTGTGCTCGGTAACCAGTTTCAACCATGGGATACCTAAACTCGGCGGTAAGGATAATCGACAGGCTCCTTTACCATAATGAGGTCTCTCGTCCGCTTCTCTTTTCCTTCTTTTTCCTTTTCTCTTTTTCTCTTGTTGTCACGAAGTTCATTCTTTACTTCTGAACGCCAAATTTTCTCAACCGGGCTGCGCCCTTCATTCATTTCTATTTTTTGAGCAGGCTCTCATTCTGTAAAACTTCTGTCCCTTGTATAACCCTATTTTAGTTCTCAAGAAGATATTTCTTGACCAATCAAATAATCATGAGACTCAGCGCACTTTTTCGTCGTAGCCAGATCGAGGGGTTGGTAATGAGAAGTGGGGTGGCAGATGCGGATCTAATCAACTTGACCATTGGAAAGAGGCAAGATGGAGAGAAGGGAAAGCCAGATACCGAAGACAAGAACGCGAAAGATGGAGAAAAGGGAAAGCCAGATACCGAAGACAAGAACGCGAAAGATGGAGAGAAGGGAAAGCCAGATACTGAAGACAAGAACACCAAAGATGGAGAAAAGGGAAAGCCAGATGCCGAAGACAAGAACGCCAAAGATGGAGCAAAGGACGCCCCAGCTACCGAAGACAAGAACGTGAAAGATGGAGCAAAGGACGCCCCAGCTACCGAAGATAAGAACGCGAAAGATGGAGCAAAGGAAGCCCCAGCTACCGAAGACAAGAATTCGAAAGATGGCGCGCAGGGAAAGCCAGATGCTGAAAACAACGAGCCAAAAGATGGAGCAAAGGGAAATCCAGACGCTAAAAACAACGACTCGAAAGATGGAGCCGATAACAAAGCGACTGCGGATGGGAACTCAGCAGATACAAAACCTCCCGTAGGAGACAAAAAGGACGATCCGGCACCAAACCCAACGGATGCCACACCTCCTAAGGTGAGTTTTAATTGTACCTGACCACGAATACTGACTCACGAATCATTAGCCTACTGATCCCACGAACTCGGCTCCCAAAGAAGTTGAACCTTCTAAGGATGCATCACCGAGTTCAACAGCACCCGCATCTAAAGAAAATGCCGATGCGAAACCTTCGTCAGCTCCAGTACCAACAAGCTCCCCAGAAGCTCCTATTGCAGCTCCAGTGACCAGCCCAAGTGCACCGGCAGTTCCAACCACGAAAGAAGGTCCCGTCGAGCCTACCCAACCGGCGACTTCCAACGCACCCGCTTCTACAAGCACTCCTCCAGTTCCAACAAGCGAACCCACTGCAGCCACTTCAAACAACCCTCCCCCATCCGTCCCGGAGACATCAAAGCCTGCAGCACCCGCCGCACCTACTACAACATCCCAAGCCAAAGAGCCCGTTCCAACTTCGGATCCGGCTTCCAAGCCACCTCCAGCCGCAACAAGCAATGGAAATCCTCCAAATGCACCAGAAACTACAGCTGGTGCTGCTAAATCCTCTCCTCCCGCAAATGCCCCAACAGCCACCAAGAGCGACGAAGCTTCATCCAGTGCTCCTTCGAAGGAAACCAATGCGCCAAAACCTACAGGTGGAGCACAACCTTCAAAGGAGGCACCTAGTGATGCCCCCTCAGCGAGTTCCGGTACATCAGCTCCACCAAACAAAGCAACATCCGCACCAAACACTCCCACGAAAGCCCCAGAGACCTTGGATCCGTCTATCTCTGCCAGTTTGGCTCCATCTTCTGGTGCTAACCCCACTGGTGCAACCTCAGCCCCCACAGGATTTAAGACGAGCATTGGATCTCCATCACAGACCCCCATTACAGATCCTTCCCAAACCACTCCCGCAGCAGTAACAACCCCGCCAATTGCAACAGCAGAAGCAGCCATAGCAACAGGTCCTGAAGACGTCGGTGTTGTAGTCAGCGGTAGTATCTTTGTACCAGGAAGTATCCCAACTGCATCTGCCGTTCCAGGAGACTCTAGTTCCTTCAGCCAAATCATGGCGCCGATCAAAACACCCATTGGAATTGCCAGTGTGGTGATTGGAACTGTTTGTAAGTCTAAACTCATATCATTCCCCAAATATGAAACCCAGCTAATATTTTCGCAGCTGGTGTCGCTGCTCTTGCAATCCTCATCTTCTTCCTCAACCGCCGCATCTTCCGTAAACGTCGTCTCGCCGCTGAAGCTGAGGCAAACTCTCCCCCACCATCACCTCTTCTCAATGGCTTCAACAGTACCCACCCAACCGGACACTCACGCTCAATGTCTCAAAGGAGTGGCGCATCATCAGATCCATTCTGGGCACGTGGTCACGGCGGCTCTAACATGGGCTCGAACCCAAGCTCCCTAAACGCTATTAATGTTGGTATTGCGAATGGCAAGTTTGACAACAGTCTATCGCCTGGATTAAGTCAATCCAGTTATTATGCTGATAGAAGAGGGGATTTTGGTCCCGCACCTGTGAGCCCACTGCCGCCAATTTCGGACAGGAGATTGTCTGCTACGATGGGCCCCAGTATACCTACAGGGCCGCCACCTGATTATGATAACAGGAATGATTTACCCTCTTTTGTCTCCAGAAGGCCCTGATGCTGCTTAGTGGATTGGAAATAGATAATTCTCGAAATGAACTGAAAGAAAAGTGTTTTGAACTGTTTGATGACCCAGGACATCAGGAGGAGTAATAATAGACAAAAGAAATCCTTACAGAAACAGATTGAGATGAGATCTCATAGTGTCTAATCCAAGAGATTAATTACATAATACCTAGGTAGTCCTACCAACGATTTTCTTTTTTTTTTTGTAATGCATAGTATCTTCTATGGTCACCACCAAGTGATGTAGGATTTCGTGACTCTGATTCAAGGCGTTTTGCCTTTAGCAATTGTCCTTAAGGTGCTGGGCGGGGGATTGCAATACAATATGCTAGGTGGACCACAAATTAGTAATGAAGTGATATAAACTCGCCTTGTCCTCAATTCCACCCGTATTTCCTCTGGACTAGGTTTCCTCCTTTCCCTGCGTAGCGCCTCTGTTGCTAACATTTTCCTATGTTTTGCTCGCGTTGCCGCAGTTTCAATGGTCACGGCTTGCATGGGAATTTCCGCTTTAGCTTGCACTCTCTCTTGGGATTTTGTGTCCTTTTGCGGCACTAATTTGTAGGAGTCTACTCTGCACCAACATGGCGAATAGCTTGGATGGCTTAGATGATATCTACGGAGCATGAGAGAACTCTTGTATTACTAAGCTGGAGCAACAGGTAACAAGCAGCTTTGAAGTGAGTTGGGGCTGACGAACTTGGCTACATTATCATTAGCTGACTTGCTCTCTAAAAGAACCAACCAGTATTGTGGTGGAAGTCAAAGCGTAGACCTCGATATCTGATATTCACTCTACGATCTCAAGGTCTCCCTCACCTGACCCACAAAACGCACAATTCCCAATTCCAAAATTCTCTAGATAACCTCAATTACCACCTTTGCTGTTCGAAAACCTGATACTATACGCCTGGTCAGGTCAGCACGAGTGTGTAATGTGATTTTATCCCATATGCGACAAGCACACAGAGCTGTTCCCTCAATCGGAAAAAATCCACTGCCTACGAAGGTGGATTTCTCTAGCCCCAAAGCGCCATTCTAGAGTTTTGCCAGTTTGACTTTTGGTATTCTTTTTTTTTTTTTGGTATTTTACTTTTAGGTGGATGGATGGACGTGTTGTGGTGTTTTGGTGTGGTGAGGGTATTGGGGGTAGTGAATGTGAAGTTGGCTGTGTTTACTTGATTCTTTCAAATTATTCCGTTACGTTTAGGTGGCTCTTCACATACAGTAGGAGTGACAGGGTATCATTTGGGGTGTACAAGGACTATTCTAGAATAAGGTTGAGATTAATCGCAAGGAGGAGCGAAGAGATACAAAGACTCATCTGTATCTATTCTAAACAAGAGCCTTCATGGTAGTAATGAATGCGCAGCTACAAATGTTATTATTTTATCCTCCATAAACCTGTCTTGATCACTCATTGCCCTTATTACTATTCAATAAGCCAGCCACATTCACTGATACTTGCCCATACAAGGAGGGACGTTCATATATCAGGGTCTTTTTATGGTTTATAGGGAGCATCGAAACCCAAAGATACCTCTTCTTAAATTTAGTAAATACATTTGATACATAAAATGCAAAAAAAGAAGAATACACAAGTTATCTACAAGATAGCAGGCTCCTTGTCGACAATACAAGTGTTTAACTTAATGTGTTTAGTTGAAGCGTTAGTAGATTATTAGAACAATATAGGATGCTTATTAATATCCCATCAATCCCAGAAAGGTAGATGCAAAAAGTGCACTCTGAAGTGGAGTAAAATATATCCACTGTCACGATATCTCTCTGTAAAACAAAGTCTCTTAACTAACCTAGTAATGATTCCAAGCATTTGATCCTTAATGTGACCCAATTAGGCGGGTTAAATTAAGTCACATAATTTCTAATGGGGAACAATTTTCAAAAGAAAATATCAACTTATGTTCGTCAACTATTGGTTCAGTAAACTACGCAGCACTATTGACGAGACCAGATATATAAAGTATGGGGTTAATGATCAAATTTGGTTAAAGTGAAGAAAGAGTACAGATATCAGTTCCAGCCTTAGGTGGTCACAAATTCATATCTATATCTTCACCTGTACCAAGGGGAGGTGTTTGCCACAAGAGCTTGGTATCAGAAATCAAACCCCACCTACTCGTCACTTGTTGCAATAGAAAAGGGAGAAATCTTCAATTGTAAAAGGTACAGGTGGGTGATAAATCCTCCGTGAAGATGTTAGTGCTAGTTCTGGCTGGGAAGTGAGTGAATAGTAACACCCCTCCTCCTAATATCCTATATCCCACGGTCCGGTGAAGCTGGGCCTCAACTATTTCAAATGCGGGGGATAGTCGTACCTCCATGGGCCTATTCCTTGAAGCGCCTCTTTGGCTCTTAAGTATTATTTACTGTCTGCATCGTGTCAAAAAGAATACTCAACTACACTCAAGTAGTAGTTGAGTTGAGTTAAGTGGTCAATTTCACTACTTAACTACTCATCAGCGCCAAGTACTACGCGAGTTGAGTTGAGTAGTTACTATAGCTCAACTTGGCTCAAATCATTTTGTTCGCTGATTGTGTGTCGTCTTGTATTGGAATCACTTGGTCTTCTATACTAATATATTCCCACTCGCTGTCTCTTGTTCCCTCTTTTAGTACATCTGTAGTTCAAGATAGCGCCGAGGAAAGACGCACTGACTATTACTCATATAAATTCACTTTTATAGACTCCTACAGAGGTGATATAGTAGTATTTACCAAATCTTTGTTCAAACTCCCGTAAAAACTAGCGGGCTTTGTAGCGGGATTCAGCACATTTAACGTCCCTTTTGGTACGAAAGACAAACTTTCAAGTTGGTACTCAATTATTTGTTGGAACAAAGTCTCTTTTGATAAGAGTCCAAGTATTTACGTACTATTGAATCTATTCCCAGTCGCATTACGTGGCGCCATTTGGCCGATTTTCTGTGATAACATTCCAAGGATCGTCAGTTGCTTGATAACCTGTATGTTGTATCACAGCGTGGATATTGCGAAACGTCTGGTACCTTGAAGATAGGCGTGAATATGGTATTTCGGAAAATTGATGAGGAATTTAGATAACACATAAGTTGTATCCCCTCAATGCCACACATTTACGTTTCGATTTCTAGCTTTGTGATTTCCTATTCGGGTGATAATTTTCTAAAAAAAACCCCGCTGTATAGCTTGTCTGTACCAAGAGGCAAAATTAAATCTATCGCGAGCAAGTTCCAAGGCGAGAAGTGGACACGACCAACTTAAAAATCGAAACGTACATCTGTGGCATCGAGGGCCCGGAGCCAGAGGCAGATATGGTTCTAGCCCCTCTTCGAGACCCGAATGGTGTTCTTCCTGGTTTTTTCGTTGCTCCGGAGCCAGAGCCAGAGTTAATCGCCAAAGAAGATAGCACAAATTGTACAGCGTCAGAGTTCAGCAAGTTCTGTGATCTCGACACAGAAACCAAACCCACTCACCAACCACTGGCAACCAGGCACCCACCATCCGACAAGGACCCACCAGTCCAGCACGTACCGTACCTACCAGAACTGGGTGGTATCCGCATCCGCATCCGCAACGCATCGGAGCTCGAGGTTACCTCAGGTGGAGACGAGACAGATTATGGTTGGTGCTTATAACCTATGCTAAAATGTTTTAGTACAAAAGTATATTGCCTTTCAGTTCTCTGCAACCTTTACTCTTACAAGCTTTTGTAATTATTAAATAAGTCCAAGTATTTTAGGGTTGAAAGGTACATCTATGGTCAAGCACGGACCATAATCTGTCCAATCTTTAAGGTCGGTGGAAGCAAGTGAACCAGGTAAGTAAGTGAACTAGATTAGCCGGGATTTTCTTAGCACATTAAATTACTAGTAAACCACACTAAAAATCAATGAACAGATCAATTTCATCTCCTATTCGATTAGTATTATTACAAAGGCTCGTGCAATCACAGAGGAGAAGGCTCGTAAAGCTAAAGTTGAGGTACTCAAGAGAGCGGAAACTACACTTGTACGTGCCGTCAATAAAGCAAAGAAAGAGCACAAGGCAAAGGGCGTACAAGCTCGCAAGGACGAGAAGGCAAGGAAGGCTAAACTCGGTGCGATACTAGCTAATGGTATTCCTCTACCAAAAGAGATACAAGAGGCAATTCGTGATCCTGAGGATAAACCTACAGATCAAGAGAAGGCCTCTCTTCAACCTAAATATTACTTTAAGCTCTTCTATAATGTACAAGAATTAAAGGCTTGTAGCTATTCCGGACGGCGACGACGACGAGGTTCGGATATTTGTAGACTTGGATGATGATATAGAATCGTCGGATCAGGAAAGTGTTGACTCGATTGACTCGACTAGGTAAAATGTAGACTTTATAAGAGTCAAATAAGAATAAAATAGGAGTTGAAATTGATCTGTTCATTGATTTTTAGTGTGGTTTACTAGTAATTTAATGTGCTAAGAAAATCCCGGCCAACCTTCACTTACTTACTTGCTTCCACTGACCTCAAGCGATAGCGCCGAGGGAAGACGCACTGACTATTATACGAGTTTCTACTTACACCCTTACGTTACTTACATACTTGAAATAATGTAGATAGTTCAAACATGTATCGTTGGAATTGAAATCAATACTCAATGCTTAAGATATCTAATAATTATTCTAGTGAATGGATTGTTAAGCAAGGGTTTAATAATAATTTATTAATAAAATAGAAAGAATAATAGTTGGGGACAAGAAGAAAGAGAGTGAAGTAAGTATGATCTAGTTGTTATTAAAAAGAGAAACTCGTTCCAAGGAGTTCAGATACTTACTGTCTTACAATTAATTTATTAATCACTAGTAGACCTTGTAATATACTTGGAAATTTTGCGAAATATTACTATTCCGCTACTACGAGACAATTGAATTAATAATAAGCTTCTCTAGATCCTGAGAGACTTAAAGATTAGCAGACTTTTAGATTCATTTCGGGTAACTCAAAGAAAAATACGTTCTTAGTTGAGTTATATAGAATACTTATATGAGGCAATTAAACATTGTAGGATGGATGAGTTAATTGTTCTATAATACATATTAACTGTCCTGCAATATAAGTTAATTGCCCTATAACATGTAGAGTATGTTAATGCTTTGTAACAAGTTACGGTAATGAAGAAAAAAGATGTCTCTAATACCACGTGTGAAGTCTACCTTAGCCGAATTGTTTACATTCGGCTATTAGCCGAATGCTAGCAAAGCTAAGAAACTCAAAAGAACCTGCCCCAATTCTCCTTCACTTAACACAAATGATGTGAATTCACTTTTGTTATGATCGCAAGACTGGCTCAAATAGATGTGGTTGGCAAATTACCATGATAGGTGTGGCCTGATGCGGAGCCCACAAAGATTAGTGGTTTTGAAAGTAGCGCAGTTACCCCCTGCTCAGTGGTGTCTTTGTCTTCAACACTACCAGCGCACCATCACACCATCACACCACCAGACCATTCTCTACTATCAAGATGAGCGACCCAAACGGCTCCCAGGGCGAATACGCCCTTCCTTACAAACCTTCAGATAGCCCCGGAGGGGTACCTGTATGGAAGGAGAAAGAGGTCACATCTCTCCTCAAGGCTATGTTTGCGGAGAAGGGACCCCGACAAGTGGATGATCTTGAGGCCAAGCCTCTCAGTTCCGTATGGCAGAAGATCGCGGCAACGTTTGAAGACCGCAACAAGACAGCCCAAGCTTGCAGCGATAAATGGTTGCAGGTAAAGGGGGAATTCGAAGAAGTCAAGTTCCTGAGGGAATTGGCTGGAAGTGTGTGGGATGAGGAAGAAAGTGTGGTACGACTGCTGGATCGGGACTGGATTCGCATCAAAGAGGTAACTGCTTTTGATATTCGTTGAATCATTTTAACATCGTCCATACTGACTATTGATTGCAGAATAATGGGGGATTGTTGAAGTGGAGAGACTCGTCGTTTCCTTGGTTCGACAAAGTGTTATGTCTTCTTGGTCGCTCTCTCAACCCTGGAAAATCTTATATCAATTACATCGAGGGCACAATCTACCATGACGACGACCGCCGATACGACGATGAACCTCCAAGTGAGGAACAAATGGCAAAGGAAAACGACGCAAAGAAGAACTATCTCAATTGGATCGCAGCCCGTCGACGAGCCAAAGGGACGAGTCAGTTATACCACGAGCCAATCGATTCGGAACCTCCGGCCGTCCAACAGCGAGCAATGATTAGGATTAGAGAGTAAGAGGTCTTGACTGATGAGGGTATTGTGGCCATGACGAAGAAGTTCCTGGTGTGCGAAAAACTGGCTCACGACTATATATATTGGTGTGGAACAGAGAGAGAAGTAAGAGAAGAGTGGATCAAGAAGCAGCTGCTTGTTCAGCTGCATTGGGGCTGGCAACTACCAAAGAAGTATTTCACGGATGGTGGGAGTAAGCGCATCTTTCGTCTTCCTTGGGCCTAGACGGAAATTATGTTTGTGTCTTTCTTGGAGAGTCCCAGTTCGACGGATGGTTACACTTGTGGCAATGGCAATGGCAATGGAAACGGATTTGTTGAATGATTCGAGATGAGTAGAAATCTTTAATAACATTATAAGGATTGAACCAATGTATCTTGCGTGAACCTTGAGAATAGCCAGAAAAGAGTAGGTACGCAAGCTTGACAAAGTGACGAAGCTAATCAAATATATGAATTCACTCCGAATGCGCATTTCATAAAGCATTGAATTTATCCAGAAGAAGAAAACTGAAAATAAGACATAGAAGCGTATTGTAGTGTAGTGAAGCTCTAGGTATTGCTTGATATGATGCTTGACTGATCAAATATTTCCAACCAGATAAGAACTTGGAGGTTGCACGACAGGGAAGTGGTAGTGCCAAGCTTTCGGATTTAAGGAAGGCGGTGAGCCCAACTGAGCTAGGCTTATCCGACCAAAAAGATCCCGCCTCAAAATTATTTTCGAGCTCTTTTCCTACCTCACCAAGACACCGTTTTTGCGCCAATCCATCCAGACCACCACAATGGTTACTAAAAGTAAGCTTAAGATGGCCCTTGCCCATGATAAGGGTACCGATTACAAGCAACTCAATTTAAAAAAGAAAGAGAAGCTTGCGCGCAAGAAGTCGAAGAAGGGCGGGGAGAAGTCTGCGAAAAAGACGGATGAGGAATGGGAGGATGTTGACGTGATTGATGAGGATGAGGAGAGTGAAGATGATTCTCCAGAGGCAGACGTTGCTGGAGATGAGGCAGGAAGCGATGAGGAAGAGGAGGCTACTCCAATGCAGGTACGTTGAAATCCGGAAGTCATCCAGTAACATCTCTAACAACCCCGCAGATTGATTTTGCAGGCATTGATGAAAGCGATAGCGATTCCTCTGCCGGGGAAAATGATCAGGACAACTCGGATTCAGAAGACGAGGATGACGAAGATATTCCAATGTCCGACCTCGAAGACCTCTCAGATGATGAAAAAGAAGACATAATCCCCCATCAACGCCTTACGATAAACAATACCGTGGCCCTCACAGCAGCATTAAAAAGAATCGCGCTCCCTGTGGCTAAAATGACCTTCGTCGAACACCAGTCCATTACCACTTCCGAGCCAGTCGCAATCGAAGATGTATCCGATGATTTGAAGCGCGAGTTAGCATTCTATGCGCAATCCCTCTCTGCTGCTCAGCAGGCACGAAAGCTTCTCAAGGATGAGGGTGTGCCATTTACAAGACCTACGGATTACTTTGCAGAGATGGTCAAGGCAGATGAACACATGGCAAAGATCAAGGCGAAGCTCATCGATGAGGCAGCAGGCAAGAAGGCTAGTGCAGAAGCTAGGAAACAGAGAGATTTGAAGAAGTTCGGAAAGCAGGTTCAAGTTGCGAAGCAGCAAGAGCGCGATAAAGAACGCAAAACAACTTTGGATAAAATCAAGGATTTGAAGAGAAGTGAGTTTTCTGTACTTTTTATCATCCCTGTCATCACGAAACTAATTGTATACCCACAGAGCGTCAAGGTGCAGACACTGTTACGACCAACGAGGCGGATCTCTTTGATGTCGCCCTCGAAGACGAGACTTCCAAACCAAACTCCCGCAAAAACCGAGAAGGGCCAAATAAACGCCAAAAGAAGGACGACAAATACGGACACGGTGGAAAGAAGAGATTTAAGAAGAGTGGTGACGCAATGAGCAGTGGCGATTTGAAGGGATTCTCAAGCAAGAAGATGAAGGGAGGGGCCGCCAAACGACCAGGGAAGGCGAGAAGAGCCGGCGGGAAGAAGTGATGATGGGTCGCATTGTATCTGATGGGTGCTTATTATGGGAATGAAAATTCGGGGTTGGCGTTCTGGTATGGCCTTTATGAAGCCCTTTTGTACAGATTCTTGAGTGTATGAAGAGTGCGAATATCAAATTTTTCTCTTGGCCTCGATTGGGCAGCAAGTGCTTATGAAATCCGTTTACGAATCTTTTGAGGGTTGGCTTTGGATCTTGACGCATTGCAAGTAGCATAACAAGAAGACTTGCACGTCTTATAATAGTCAAACTGACATAGTTACCATATCTTTCTGGGGGTTTATTCTTCGGAACAAACATTCCTACTCTCTTTAAATTCATTTTTCTTGGAGAAATTGATTCCACGACGCACATTTATCGCATCTAGGGTATAGCCTAGATTTTCGATCAACGATGTCAGTCTATCTCAAATTTGACTCTCACTTATCCCACATCCATTGGGCGACCAACAAGATCACTATAACAGTGTCACAGAGATTCGAAAAATAGTTGCGAATTATTCCCAAGGTCCTCATAATCAATATGCTCCACCATGCTTTACGCAAACAATAACTCCGAAACCCATCCTTCTTCTACCTCGTCATCATCGAGTATCCCCCAATCATAGTTGACAATTAACTTACAGCCTGTAGGCTCCCCGTTAAAGTGTTTAAACTCCAGCAAAGAGTGTAGAATCGAAGTTAGTTAATCCACGGATAGCTACAAGTGTAGAAGAGTCCGCTGACACCTGTGATTGAATTTGATATCGATGAGAAAAAGATAGTAGAGATGCTCTAGTAGTAGTAGTCTTCTTCTACTTCGTTATCTCGGCTGGGTTTCATTGTTTGATGGGTATGATAATGCTGATGTATTTCATTAGTACCACATTTAAAATAACCGAGAAATTCGTCTATTTCTATCTTATAACAGATGGGCCTCAAGAATAATGCAAGTGTATTCCGTCGCCAATTTATAGAGATAAATACCATTAATTATAGCTTTTGTTTCCGAGTTGAATGATTTTCACGTCTCCCTCATACGTTTCTGGATATTCCGAATTGACGAGTGATATAAATTTTCAGTCTATAGAGTCTATTCAATATACAACCTCGTATATGTCGTTTCATATCCTTCACCATTTTATGTATCGATTCCTGAAGTCAAAATGCGATGTGTTTTTCTAATTATCCTGGCCTACATTTTAAATTGTGCCTTGTTCCTGATGCCAGATACTATTTCCCAGCTATTCTGATCCTAGATATATCCGTTCCAGAGTATATGTGCCTAGCTCCGGACGTGCACGTAGGTGGATACGATAACTGGGTCGTTTTGAGGCTCAAATGCTTGGAATGTGGGTTTATATGGATCTAGGAACCTCACACTATAACACGTAAAAACGCGAGGGATGCGACGACTCAACACCTGTACGCGGTGCATCCGACGAACCTTTAGCTAGGGCTTGCCCTAGTCTAGAGAGCTAAGATTGAGTCTATCGCGAGCGACCGCACTCGCGCGTAAGCAGTTTTTAACAGCGGAAAAGCGTTACGATTCCCAACTTTCGGTAGCGACTAACTTCGACACCTCCTCTTCCTACTACCTTACTCGTCCGCTACCCTACCTCTACGTATCCTAATTAACCGACCCAATTTGTTCCGAGACCTATACCACCACCACCCTTATTTACTATACTTTTTATATAGTAACACCAACTAAAATTGTCTATTCTATTCCTCTGTAATGCCTTGAGTCTATAACGATCGCATCTTTGTTTTGTTTTGTTTTGTTTTGTTTTGTTATTTATACTCGGATCTAAGCATTTTTAGCTTATGCCGGCGTTTGCCAGCTTCGGGTCTATCTTATTTAAGTCTCTGACCCCATCCTATTCCACCTATTCCACCTATTCCACCTGTTCCACCTGTTCCACCTGTTCCACCTGTTCCACCTATTCCTATTCCACCTATTCCACCTATTCCACCCATCCCCCCAGCCCCTCCCCCTAGAGATATAAATAAGATAGTCGAAGCCAGAATATTAGAAGTACGTGTGTTATCAGTAAATGTGTTTGCTTAGGCTAACTAATACGGGCACTAATAAGACCCCTCACTCGGGGCTGCCCTAAGGACCCTCCAGCTTCGGCGTGTTTTACTACAGTTCCTAACTAGAGGCTCCGTGTCCTAAAAGGTATCCGTTTAGCCTTCTTTTCCTAGGCGTGATAGTGTTACAGCACTAGTACTTTAGGTCTATTAGGCCTTGTTAGAGTGTTAATACGTGCGAGTGAGCACAGAATCTATATCTCACGGGTTCCTAGTACCGGGTTTCCGTTGTGTTTATAATTGTAGTATTTATAACACTAGATAAAGCGGTAGGAGGTATCCTATACTAATCTATAGTCGTTAGTAGAGTTCGCCTCTAGGTGACTAAACTTATTATTAAGTCTGTTGTGTTTAAACTTAAGTATAGTTACTTGCTCCCTGACGGTCGCGGTCGCGGTGTCGCCAGTCGCGTTTAGGTTAACATTCCCTAATTTTGGCTACTATATAGCTATCTCGACACTTAAGTAGCTTTTACGCGATTTAAAAGTTTTATAGAGATAGGAGATAATATATCAGTGTGTTAAAGAGGAATTAATATGTTGTGGTTAAGGGTAGTTTCAAAAAGTGTGTTCTTGTAAAATGTGTTGTTTTTCCCTTCAACGATCGCATCTTATCAATTGATAAATAAATATATATATAAAAGTGGTGGTGTTGCCGATTTTTGGTGGGGTGCGGCACGGAACAAATTGGGTTGATTAATTAGGATACGTAGAGCCTACCTACCTACCTACTCTACCTCAATTCTCTACCGAGCTAATCTTCTATATAGGTGCCTACAATAATATATATACCCCCTAGCTAGGGAGCAAAGGCGCGAGAGCTATATTCAAAGGGGTAGGGAGGGCTTACTTATCCTAGGGAGGTAGGAGGGGGGTATTATAGAGGGAGACAGGTGTCACGAATCACGAGTACACGTGATATCTGTCATAATAAGAGGCGCAACCCTCGACAGGCACATCTAGGTTTCTTATAGCAAATAGGGATCGCTTAGGGTAGCTAAGCGATCCAAGGATTTCCATC
>UNPR01000277.1:0-53665 GCA_900536425.1 Hymenoscyphus linearis | reverse complement strand
CAATCTTATCATATTTGTTTGACATCTTTGATACAAGTAACGAGTTCACTTCCAAGTGAACAACCCGATAGTCTTCTTCTTATCATAGCATACCAACCAGCGAACACCCAGCCAAGTTTAGTTAGCCAGTTTGAGTATTCGTTACATCTGTCACGGTTCGAGTTACGTATATACAGAGACTTAAAGTAGTATTTAATAAGTTTGTTAAGGAGAGAGAAAGAGTTCTCTCAGGCTCTAAAGTATAAGGAGCGGGAGCCTTTGTAGGCTCTTAGTAAAGCTTAGTAACCAGTGTCGCTAAGCGAGGCTTAGTAAGCAAGCACTAGCTCAGCTAGTGCTACTCAGTGGTTAACCCCTTACAACTAGTATAGTGTAAGGTGTATGTGTGTGTAAAAGACTTATATTCTAATCTAGCTACTGTTACAAAGGATATAGTAATACTAAGACCTTGCCAACCCCTATGACTAGGAGGTTCCTAAGCCACGTGACTAGGTTGTCACACACGTATTCCGTCGGTCCGAAAAACCTTTTTAAAATACTTTCTTTTGCTTATATAGTACTATAACACCGCGGGATCAGGGACCTAGGCTTATTTAAGGGGGGTCTTTTTAGCCACTTACGTTTTTAGCTCCTTTAGAATAGGATATGTATATAATAGTCCTTAGCTTAGCACGCCCCTATATTCCTCGAGAGGTTAGTACTATACTTATACCTACTAGATAGGTATAGCCTTACGACGTAAAAATACATTTAATTTAATACGGCTACTACTCTCGACTAAGCTTCTCCCTACCTATCCCCTCTACTGCTACCAGAAACACCTTTTCGTAGTCCGTGCGCACCCCCTGTCAAGAGTAGAACACCAACTTTTCAACAGCAACAATACTCCTCCTATAGAACATTTATTAAATATTATACTACGAAACTAGATATAGGAGATCTAGGGACCCTCTATATATATACTCTGCCCTTAGAACAGACTAGAATACGCTAAATATATTAGAATACCGTATTAATTGATATACAAGAGTACATGCGTGGATAAGATAACATTTTATATAAGATAAGGTTCTAATTGTTCAAAAAACTATTATCTTATAAGATTAACCAATTAGAGGCCTAGGAGCTCGTTTCGATATATTTATATTACTCTTCAACCACTTATTACAACACCACCACATGCTCTAAAAGACTCACAATTGCAGGACTAGGTACGCAAAAGTATGCCTCAAAGATATCACCCAAAAAAGTCGTATATAAATTTTAAAAGTGGACTTTATATAGGGGTAGATGTGATTGTAATCACTCGCTTAATTTATAACTTGCCCCCTACAACCACCCTATAGCCACCATTTAGAATGATTTCAAGACCCATTCCTCGTCTCATTCTCTATACAAAAATTTACTTAATCTTAGACGTAGAATGGGCCTGAACGACTAGACAGGTTGGACGTGGTTGGGAGTGAAACATAGGATAACGAGGTTGGTTAACCCAGCCATCCCAAAAAAAGTGGGGCAAATTATGCTGTAAGATATTAGTTTTTTTACAAGATAAGGTTCATTTTAGCCTCAAAACTAACTTTTTATTTATAAGATGGTATCTTGTATTCTAATTAATACGGTAGTACTAAATCACTCTACTTAAATATTACGTACTAAAAAGAGTTATATTAGGCTTAAGTAATAATAATAATTAAAGCTTAAGTGTATAGTACTCGGAGAACTAGAGTAATATTAAATAGGATGTCTACTTATATAAAATAAGACCTTGTTCTATAGGTTTTATCAAATACAGTACATTTTACACCCAAAGTCGCGAAATCATTTGGTCCTATTAGCTCGCTTACATCCTTAGAAGTGGGGCACGCTAAAAGGTGTTTCTGGTAGCAGCTGAGGGGATAGATACGAGTTTTTTATTAAAGAAAGAGCTTATCCCCTCAGCTGCGGCCAGCACCTCCCTGGCCCGTGCGCAATTAAGGTTGACCAATAGGAACCGTTCGTTTAATGAGTTTTGGTTGAAAAATGTTTTATGATTGATAAAAACTATAGAAACAAGACCTTTCTTTACATAAATACACGTTGTATTTACTATAGGCGAAGGTTGTTTGATGTCGTACCGATTCTCGTTGGTTATTATTAGCAATTGTACCTAATATAACTCTTTTAGGCTTATAGTCTGTATTATCCTCTTTTAAGGGCGTAACATCTAGACGGCGAGTTCCTATATCCGTAGAATCTACGTAAGTCGATTCTAGTATTATAGTAGTAAGATAATATAGGATTAGATCGATAATAGTAGTGTTGTTTACACTCTAGAAGGGTAGTAGAGAAGTTGGTGTTCCTACCCGATGCACGGACCACCTAGGGAGGTCCCGGCCGCAGCTGAGGGGATAGGAACTCAATTTACCTTAAAAACAAAGGAGATTTTAAAACTATTATAAACAAACCTCCTTGTCGCGTAAGATAATATAGAGACCTTAACGAACGCTAATTGGCCCCCTACCCTAGCGTATTATATAGGTAACTTAGCATTACTAAGTATAAAGAATATTACTTTAACTCGTCCTATTCTAAAGTTCGATTCTAAGTTTATTAGTCCTTTTAGGGTCTTTTAAGTTATAAACTTATCCTCCTATAAGTTATAGTTACCCTTAGAGCTTAATTCTGTCTACCTAGTATTCTATACTAATTTATTCGCACTATTTATGTGGCCTTACAAGATGGTAGGACAGCTAAAACTTTTCCTTCTAGGCAAGGAATATAACTTCACTGTGGGGGTACCCTGCCCTGCACAACAATTCTATACTCATCAAAACTAGCCTAGAGGGGTTATAGTAGACAGGCCGTAAGGCCACAGCATATATATGAAATGCTTTCTCCGGTTGCCACAATTAGGCATACTTCTTATATATAATTCCGTAGCTTAGCACGCCCTTATACCCCTAGGGAGGTTATAGGAGACCTAGCTTTCGCTAGTGATCCGTCTAGCGCAAAAATACTACTACTACTACTACTACTACTACTACTACTACTACTACTACTACTACTACTACTACTACTACTAATTTATTACGCTCCTCTACTAGCGCTCCTTTGCCTAGCTAGGTTAATCCTTCTACTACCAATCGCTTTAGACAATAGTACTTAAGAACTATAAGCTATATCTCCTAGTCTCAACATATATACTTTTCGATTTTTGGCTTGGCGATATCTACTTTTTGTCTTAGACCTTGCTCCCAATAGGCTCAATCTTGCCTTTAAAGCTTTAAAAGGGGTTAAAAGGCACAATTCAACCTATAAGGAGCAAGGTCTAAGACAAGAAGTAGATATCGTAAACCTAAAAGTCGAAAAGTATATATATCGAGACTAGAAGATAAGAAATCTTAGATTAAAGATAAGTTGATAGCCAGTTTAAGTATTTAGTAAGCTAGCGCGGGTACAAGGATTGGAATACCTAGGAACCGCTCGCGAACGTAGTTATTAGCTTAGCCTTAAGACTATTGTTCTATCGTTCTTTCCCTAATAAGTTACGTCCTACGAAAGAAGAACTTTAGATTACTTATAGTTAAAAGGTTATAGATAAAGACGGACCTTATATAAAGGATTTAATTTTTATAGTAAATTAGGATTTAGCACGTAATATACCTAGTAGTAGTAAATAGGGGTACTAGTAAGCTAGCTATATAGTCTTATAGCGAGGAGTAGCCTCTTCTTCTCTCCTTACGAACAATTAACTTAATATCCCACCCTAACAAGGAGGAGTAATTATAGGCGTTGATCTTCCTCAAAGTCGTCCTCTATAATGTATAGTGGCAGGAGTAGTAGGAGAGTACGTAGGTATATAGGCGTATGGTGGAAATAATCCTAGTTTAACCTAAATCAAATAGAGATTATTTTAGTAGAGATTGTTTTAGGATTATAAAATAATCCTAAAATAATCCCGGAAATAATCTAATCTAAAAAGGCCCTAAGATTATATCGAGATAATTAAGCGTCGAATATCGATATAGAACATAAAGCCATTACTAATAGTCTCTCTACTAGCGCCGTCGGCGCCGAAAATTCGGCCTTTAGCCCGTCTTTCCTATAGAACTATAGGCTTTTCCTTATATTCTTTAGATATGATTAGGCCATTTGCCGTATAAGTAGAAATAAAGTAGCTAAGGTAGCTAGAACAGGTGCTTGTAGATGTGATAGTAGTAGAAGCGGCATAAAAGGGGGTGGTTAGTAGTATAGACCTATTTTTTTTACTTATTAGGTATTACCTTTTTTATACAATATAGTTACGATCGTCGTTAGACAAACTTTTCTAATATAAAATGATATTTTACAAACCAATTAATACGGTACAGCTTTTTTGTAAAAACTTTCCTAAGACAAAAATATAGAATATATATGAGATGGTATCACTAAATTCAACTAAGAAAAATCAAAAAAAGCCTATTGCCTCCCCTCATAATCCCTCTTCCAAATCCGATCCCACATCTCCTTATCCACCGCAAACTCCCTCACATAATCACTTTCCAACTCATGGGTCCTCCTACCTAATAGTACCAAACTATGTAATGGACCCCCCAAAACACCATCCGACTCACAAAGTTGTTTTAGTGTCCCACTAACGAATTTCTCGTCTTTTCCTCCTACTCGTGCGACTCCTACTGCTAAACTCTCTTCAGAATAAACACCTTCCTCCCCCTTCCCCTCTTCCTTTTTAATCGCTTCGATTTCCAGCATTTGTGTACAACACTGGGAAACTGTCATATACCTAGCCTCCTCGTAAATCCTTATGCCCCGCGCCATATTCTCCAAAGATTGTTCTTTAACCTTTATATCCAGCAGAATAAGGGTGTGCAGTCCTATAGAGCGGTTTTCCCGAATACGATCATGGAAGGAAGCCGGTTTCCAGCTGTCAGTGAAGAAGACCATGGAGACTGTTTGGCCGAAGTTGTAGAGTTGCAGTCCGGTACTGCCTATTGCGGAGAGGATTGAGGCGTTGGGGATGGTTTGGATGGGGATTGAGAGGGAGCGGGCGCGGAGGACGAGGTCTGTGTGGGTTGTTGCTCTAGGGGGGAGGGGGTTAGTTAGGTTTTAAGGGAGTGATGGGATGGGTAAGAAGGGATGGGGAAGTACCCAAATGGATCTCCTACGACGAGAAATGCTATATCTTGTGTTTGGGCGTCGCGGAGGATTTCGTCGCTGGAGGATTCGACCATTTCTCTGTCGGCGAGGATTACGGGGCGGCCATAGTATGTTTCCTACTATGAATTAGTTTCGTGAGTTTCTCTTACCCTTTTCCTTTTCATTTCTACCATCTGGGTAAAGGAAAGCGCCCATTTCTAGACCCGTTCTGAATTTGCGACGGGAGTAGAACGGTTGCGCAACGGTTGTAAAGGTTTCCAATTGGAAACACGACGACAACGGCAGTATAATGGATTTTGAAATGGGGGTTTTCCTTTCCCTCTGAGGTATTCTTGAAATTGAACAAAAAATTGAATTGGATTACTTACAAGCACCGATTTGTCGACGAGGAGGATACTGGTGTAGGCTTCGAGGTAGACTCTTGCTGCCTTTTTGACGACTTCTAGACCCTTGACTGTGATGTCTGTTTCATCGGACAGGCCGAGTCCTATTAGATGTAACATCTTTGCTGCTGTTTGGGGTGAATTGGGATAGGTATTGTTGACGGGACGAGGGAAATGATTCTGGGAAATTTATGCCCCTCCTTTTTGAGGTGGGGTAGGTATTTTCTGCCGGATGGTCCTGATTGTCACCGCTTTTGAGCCATTCTAGGTAGCGAGGACCTGGGTACAGCCTGTGGCTTGATTCAGGGGTTGCAGACACTGGTCGTCATAGGGTTCTTGTCAGGAAGACTAACCCGACCTTCGAGTCTTCTTAATTTTTCGATGCTGCTGATACTTTAGTTCTTCGTGTTTTTTTAGCTTTGAGCTTTACTTCAGCAGTAAAATAAAAGCCTGGTGTCAATTTATAATCAAGAGGGTTGTCCTTTCTTACTACATCTACGCTACGGCCGCCTCCCCGCCCATCCGTCTAACCTGGAATCGCCTGAGTTGACTACGGAGTACAACTGACCACTTACAACTTTTAACTCAACTCCAAGGTCTACATCCATCACTTTTGGAGTCCTCTCAATGGGCATATAGTAACCCCAATCTTCCAATTCAACCCATCGACTAGATCAATTGCTCATGATCCACTGCTTTGCAATGGGTGAGCCTTGACAGAAATCAAATCGGCCACCTTTCCAAGTTTCCATGATACATATTTGAGTATATATCATATATTCGAAAAGACAACATCTTTGACATCAGAAAAAATCAAAGCAAATACCTAGCCAGAAGTCATAGCATAAATACCATGAGTCGGAGAGTTTGAGAGAAAATCGCTCGCTGGTCAGCAAAGGTTCCTCAGTCATTATTCCTATGTCTGACCGAATACGACGTCAACTCGCAACATTTCACAAACGAAATCCAACAACCTTAACCTTAGGGTTCTGAATTCGAGACTCATATTGAACCCGTGTCTCGATTTCAGATTGCTTCTATTCAATTGCCTTCTCGTCTGGTTTGCTGTCTAGCTGCTTGTCCACGGTTCCTTCCTCGACATCAAATCATCCGGTCAGCTCAGCGGAGTAATCTAGGAAGGAAAAAACAAATCTCATCAAAACTTTTCTATCTGCTGGGAAATACTTCAATATTTCTCTCTTCTCTCGATTCAAAATCCTTCGCTTTCAAATGGTCACATTTTCCTAAAGCTGCATCATCAGTGAACGCTAGCACCTATATCATCATCTACCACATTGGCAACATTGGCAACATTGTAGATCCCATCCTCCAATTTGTACGACGCAAGTTCAACTACAACAAGATGCCAGCGAATTGGTGGAAAGACGACATCCCAGGCCTAGAATTCTGGGACCCAGATCTCGCTCAAACCATCTCAACATCCAAACCCACCCCCACATTTCCCCAATTCAACAACCTACCAAAAGAGCTCCGGGAACAAATTTGGGATCTGGCTTTGCCCGAGCCTCAAGTGATAACCATAACACTTGTCCACGACGAAGAAACTATCGTCGATCCCATCGCCGATATAGATGGCATACACGGGACCGTAACCCGTCTCGTCGAAAAATGTCACGCCATCTACGAATTCCCCTCCCTTCTCCTCATTAATTCAGAAGCACGTGGACGCGCACTAAGACACTACAAATTGTGTTTCGAAGATAACTTCCTCCACCCGATTTACTTTGACGCTTCACGAGATACGCTTCATCTGGATAGTTGCAACACCCTCACGGCATTTAAATACTTCCCCTGGTCACGCGAGGACCTCCAAACCATGAAGGAAACCCGTTTTCTGGGTATTGGAGGCAAGATCGCTTTATGGTTTAGTTTTATGGGGATGAGACCGGATAGCGCGAGTTGTCTTCTTCTGTTTGAGAATCTTGAGACGTTGAGCTTGGAACAGGGGGAGGAGGGGGATCTGATGTTTGCGGGGAGGGCGTATGAGGAACGGATTGTGCGTTGGCTTGAGAGTTGTTGGAGACATGTGAGGATGGGGGGTCTTGTTGAGAGTGAGAATGGGAGTGAGTCTGCTGATGATGTTGGTGAGGAGGCAGAAGGATGGAGTATTGAAGGGGAGGATGGTTATCAGATTGATGATGCTGATTCTTCTGATGGGGTGGATGTTGTAAGAGGGTCTGTGGTTAAGGTTCCCAGAATTACGTTCATGTCTAGACAACAATTGCGGGATCTGGGAATGTGTCTGTTGTGGGAAATATGAATAAGGTCAGTCGAGGGGTTTGCCAACTTCTTTTCTTCACGAGATTGTGGTTACAAAAGTTGCAAAAAGCTGGGTTTTGTTATGGAATTTGGGTGATGCAATTCCCTAGGTTCATTCAGTTCATCCACTTCATTATTTAGCGCTGGAGTTCTCTTTTTGGAATTTGGGATCTTCTTTTGGCTGGGCTATGAGATGAGATGAGATGAGGGTTTTGGGATTTCTTTTTCTTTTTTTTCTTCTTCTTTTTTCTCTTATGTATTAGGAGTCTTGGAAGGAAGGCTCCCTTCAGACTACAACTTTCACTGCTCTAGAAATACCACCACTTTCCCATCAAACCATTGATTTTTCCGCAACACATTATAAGAGGCGAAACAGACAGCACACTTTCCATGTTGAGGTACTGGTGGGGTACTATGGTACGGTATGGTATGTGTACTAATGCTTTGCTTTATTCACTAATCATGGAATTAGTAATTATTTTTTTGGTTGATTTCTGTTTTGACTTTACCTGGGGGGGCGGCGGAGGAGGGGGTTGAGGGTATTATTACTAAGTATGTATATATTATTCTACGAGTTCTGAAGTACTATACTACTGTTCAAATTTCCATATGTACCTATACTTGGGTGAGTAACTTTGACGGTAGGTAATTTCAAAGGAGTTTTTCGTATAGAAGCGGAAGTTCCTTCTTTTTTTTCCCCTTGAATGTGTGGTCTCGACATATGTACTTTTCGATTTTTGGCTCGGCGATATCCACTTTTTGTCTTAGACCTTGCTCCCTATAGGCTCAATTATGCCTTCTAAGCTTTAAAAAGGGTCAAAGGGCAAAATTGGGCCTATAGGGAGAGGGAGTAGGGTCTAAGACAAAAAGTGAATATCGCCGAGCCAAAAATCGAAAAGTACATATGTCGAGACCAGGAGATAGTAAGTAAATGACATTTGTTTTATAGTAGTGTGCTATGTATGATAACCCTCACGCAACTTGATACCCACCTTTTCCCAATAACATGGCCTCTTTTGGGAAATTAGTTGGATTTATCATTTGTAGGGATAATAAAATAGTAAGATCTTACTCTTACTGGTCTAGGGCTCGGGCTGTGATGGGATGGGATGTATAGATAGATATATAGGTATTAAAAATAGGTATAGTGTCTGTAGGGATTTCTTCAGACCACTATACTATACCCTGTTGAAAAGAGCTTTTTCTTTTTGATTATAGGGTTAGGGGACTAAAAGAGACATATTATGGAATAATTGTGTAAGTAGTGTAAAGTTTGAAAGAAAGTGAAGTTGGGCTTTAGTATTTCTTTTCTTTATTTCAGGATGCGACGATCGATAGACAGATAGGATTTAGAGGATTAAGTGAATTGTACTGAAGTTCACCCTTTATATATATATATATATAACTAATTCTCTATTTTTAATAGATTGTTAGAAAGAGCCTACACTTAGGTGAATGAAGAAGTGTCACGTGGCTACAGAAACTGTATTTGCCTACATCCAAGAGACCTGGTCTCTCTTTCCTAGCTAGTTCAACCAATATGCCACTTCCAACCCCTACTTTGCAATATAGATAGTATTTATTTTATAGAGAGTAAAGTAATGACTAGGTCACTTATAGCGTGAGAGTGTGTTGCATAAGTAGATGACTGTAATACGGAGTATCCAATACCGATTAATAACATGTTTTCTGAAGAATGACCGTATAGTATGGTTGTACAGATTACAGTACACAGTATAATAGAGGACCGAGGACTGAGGACCCGAAAGGCTTCATTAAGAGATCTGGATTTGAAGCGGATGGAATCCGGTTCTTGGATGTAGCGTATCCTGATGTGACTCTGAAAGCTTGAATTGCGACGTAGAAAGGGGGATGCGGAAGAGATGAGAGAAGAGAAGAGAAGGGTCTAGTACTACTAATTAGACGCGATGGGACTCAAAGTGCGTACGATTTAGTACGTCGGAAAGTCTGTATGTACTAGGATCGAGGATTTGTAGTATGTGGTTCATTGAGTGGGAGAGAATAGGACGTAGAATTCAGGGTAGAGAACTATCTAAGCGTAAAAAGGGATGTTAAATAGTCGAGGATCCAGAAGTCACATGCAGACCTTTGGTATTCACTCCCGCCTTTGTAAAGTCGCAAAATATACGAATATTGAGGAGGGGTGACGAGGAGGTCTGGTTCGATTCCTAATAACAAGCTCCTAGAGGTAAGCACCTCCTCTTGGTTGGGAAAATTTAAGGGATGTTATTACCCGATGCTCTGCCTTTCAATATTCGGTAGGAATCCCCTGGTTGCTATGGACGTTTCTGTTTTTAGGTTTGCGGTTTCCCTTTCCCACTGTATTTAAGCGATTATTCTCCGAAAACAAGACTCTTTTTGAGCTTGTCTGCGGGTATTGAAAAGTCAAAAGCGTGACCAGATGATCTGAGGAGTGTCACGTGATCTAATCTCTGCTATTTAAGTACTATAAAGTACTCGAACGCTTCTAGAAAATTTAGTGATTAGTTAGATAACAATATAATTACGATTCACGCCCTCTAATTGATTGATCCAAACCTGTGCTAATACATCTACGAGTCAGTTCAAGGGAAAAGTTGGATTCGCCACGACCAATAGTGGATAGCTCGGATAGGTACACGGACCGAACCTAAAAATCGAAACTTACAGTACAGTACATTTGTGACAACGATGGGATATAACAATTAATAAAACTACCTATTACCAGAGTGGTGGGATTATTATTGGCTAATTCTAGAACTAGTGGGAAAGATAGGTATACTAGAAAAATTCTCATTCTTTACACTAGGATCAAGAGGTTAATAGTCGGCTGTTTTGTGTCTCACTTCCCCTCTTTTCAACTGTAGCACTCGGTGGACAAAATAATTGGCGGAACTCAAGTGAAAACAAAAGATCGTCGACTAGACTTTAGGTGATATTCCTAATTTAACAGCTCTAAGAACCTAATTAGATATTATCAAGCCGATTTTATTTAATTTCGTATTTCTTTTACTATTTTTACAGCGCTGTTGTCTTTAGCTATACTTATCTTTAAAGTATACCTCTTTTCTAGAGATAAGTACGGGCCCGACACTTTTTCTGTCCACCGCGTGTATAGGTACCCTGTCTCCACGAAAAGTCCATGGCGGGAACAGTGGAGTACGGAAGAGTGTAAATTAGAGGCTCCTGCTCTCTAGAAATTCCTCTTCTCAAGCGTCAAATACTACATTTTATGATCTCAGCCACTGTCTATGGGCCCTTGGACTTCGAATTTCCGAGCTTCGGCCGGCCAAGGTCGACTACCTACTACATACGGACTATTGCCAGTTCAGCTACCTTGGACCATGCCAGCCAATACAACTAACAGCCGGTCCGTCCTTACTCTGTGCTATTCTGAAGCTGTTAATCATAAATTGAAATGGAACCTTGAAGGCTGGTGGGTTAGTAGTGTCTTCTCAGGTCGCGAGGGAACGAGATTCATACGAGAGCACGTGGGTAGACCAAGTCACACCAATATCACATTCTCCCCCCCTTAGACTTTATTAAAACTGAGATAAACAAGAATGAGATAGATATCGCCGAACTTTCGGACTTTGATGTCTGGCCAGCTGTAGAAAGCTGTTCTGTGTGAGTGGCCCTACAAGCGCCCAAAACTGGACTAGCCAACTTCAGCTACTTGGCCATGCATTTCTTACGTACGGAGACGAGTTACTATGATAATTGCATAAGCAGAATGCTTGGTGGTCTTTTCGGACTTGTCATCTTAGAAATCACCATGTCTTATATATAACGGTAGATACTATCTGGGACAACTTAGTTTACCGTCGATGGATATAACGAAGTCGTTTCCACCACGCTATACCAGGTACTAACAACATCATTCCATTTAATTCTGTAGCTCTCAATTATGGACTCCTCGATCAACCCCTATAAAATCTCTATTCCGGATGCGGAAATCTCCTCACTCAAGGCCAAACTCTCAGCCTCAACCTTCCCGGATGAGGTCGAGTTCTCCAATAACTGGGACTATGGTTCCCCTCTGAACGACGTAAAACGTCTCGCTAAGTACTGGCGGGATGGATTCGATTGGCGTGCCCAGGAGAAAAAGCTGAATCAATACCCTCAATTCACGACCAAAATTGAGGTCGATGGATTTGGAGAATTCGATTTGCATTTCGTACATCAGAAGGGAGAAAAAGGGAGTATACCATTACTGTTCTGTCATGGTTGTGAGTTATCCTTCGTGAAAACAGTTTCTTCGTGGCTGATGATTATTTCCATCAGGGCCGGGAAGTTTTGTCGAAGTCACGAAGATTATTTCAATGCTCAACAAAGGTGGAGATGGGCCATCTTTCCATGTTGTTGCCCCTTCGCTTCCTGGCTTTGGATTCACGGATGCTCCGAAGAAAGCTGGATTTGGAATCGCACAGCTTGCTGAAGTGATCCATAAACTCATGTTGAAGCTTGGATATAATCAATACGGTAGGTTCTTTCATGAATGAATTTCAAATGAGTTATATCTTGTCATCTACTGACCAAACTCAGTTTCCCAAGGTGGTGATTTGGGATTGCTCGTAACTCGAATGCTCGGAATCAACTATCCAACTCATTGCGTCGCATCGCATATCAATTTCCTACATATAATTCCCTCTCAAATCGATGACTTTATCAAAAACATGTCAGAACCTCTTACTCCACAAGAAGAAGAAGGTATGGCAAGATCACGCTGGTTCGAGCAAGAAGGATCCGGATACAACAAAGTTCAAGGAACACGTCCCAACACATTGGCTTTCGCCCTCAGAGACTCCCCGGTTGCGCTCCTATCATGGGTTTACGAGAAGCTTCGTGATTGGACTGATTCATATCCTTGGACAGATGATGAAATTCTCACGTGGATTTCCATCTATCAGTTCTCAAAAGCTGGTCCTGGGGCCAGTATCATGATCTACTACAATAGTACTCATTTCCGTCTAGAAGACTTGATGGCAACCTATGGGTATGTCGAAGGCGTCAAGTTTGGTTTTAGTTATTTCCCTAAGGATGTGTGTGTGCCTCCTTCTGCCTTCGGAAGAACATTAGGTGATGTGATATTTGAGAAGAGGCATGTTGAGGGTGGTCATTTCGCAGCTCATGAGAAGCCTGAGCTTTTGGTCGGTGATTTGAAAGAAATGTTCAGAGCAGATGGACCTGCAGGGGATTTGGTAGCAAAGATTTTAGTTTAAGCAATGAACTTTGACTTTTTCGCTTATAGATTACTTCTAATAGACGGTTCGTGCTTCCTATGCGCTATCGCTTAAGCTGAGATTGCGCTATAGGGGCTCCTAGTAGACAAGATACGTTGACATAAATTCGTTCCTTTTTACGTAATTTTAAAGCAAACAGTCACGTAAGGGTTATTAAGTATCTTGAGATTGACTAATTAGTGTATATAGATTGAAGGGGCGTAGTATAGGTGCTAAATGAGGTACAGTAATAGTAACTAAATGTTTATATGGCCAAATGACCCTCGATATAACAGTTTTTACCGCACTTCTTGCACTTTCGTATAATACAGCCATCCGTACCATCCTCTAACGTTAATCCTAATACAGAATTCTGCCAATTCCTACACTGCCGCCGTAAGTAATTGACCAATCGTATATAATCCGTAGTCGAAACTCTGAACTAAGACATCACCCTTCTGTCTAAAGGAGTTTACGCTCACGTGACCCCCGTCGCTCACTCGCTAAAGCTCGCTTGCTCAAGTAGGTCACTGTTCGCTTTAATAAGATAAGCAGTAGACCTAGCGCAGTATACTCCGCATATACTATTAGCAACTATTAGATTATGAGATGAGAAATTTACTTGAATTTCTTTATTGTTATTTCTAGTTATCTAATAACAGTCTTTTTTTAAGGGGATTATTAGATTCTTTTTCCTCTAAAGTACTACTAAATAAAGGGTTTTTAGTTATTAATTTCACTTTAGGACCTGTTTAGCTCGGATTATTTTCCGCGCATATTGTGTGCTAATTCTGAACTTTTCCACTTTTTCGTGATTCTAAGGGCTTGCGCAAACCTTATATACTTTGTGTTTATTTTGACTTAAGAACTATATTACTCTTTTGCTCGCTAATAAAGCTTTTTAGTGGCGGTACAAATCTGTCGCTTTCTGTGTATATTTGCATGGAAATCTAAGCGTTGGAGCTTTTAGGTACAGTAATAATTTTTTATGTTTATGTTTTGGTGGTGCTAATCTAACGGCCATTTTGGCTGAGAATTTTTGAGTTTACTGAATTCGGGGGCGCACCTTGAATACATATAAATTTAGTAAAACTCTATTCGCTTAGAAAATTGAACTCGATACATCATTTGATAATAAAATCGTTCGGCTTAAATTATTGTCACAAACTGGGAATGGGGTCTCGAGTCACGTGTGGCAGTCACGTGGTCCTACATTTCCACTTATATATAGCTAGAGTTTTCACGTCTAATTCTAGGCTCCTTAGAGCATTTTCACCTACCATTCTGTGCGCGATAGCTCAACATTACTGCATTACCGTTGCACAACCAAATCAATGCTTCCGTCGAAGCATTTTGGGGAGACTTCGGAATGTGACAGAAATAGACGGAGAATTTATTGTAGATCCTGCTGAAAATTCCCGGTACTCGTAGTCCTGACCCCAGGAGTTCCAATCACGTGCCTTGGAGACGATTTATCACGGCAAGTTTGTGATTTTTCCTCTTGCCATACGGTAGTTGAGTACAGAAAAAACTCGATACAAGGACATCGCCGGTGACCAGTATGCTCATGACATAACCGGTGATATCCTTATAGCAGGGTTCCTAGTATCTACTTTTTGGTAAACTACTTCGAAGTAAAAGTCTGCTTGAATTAAGACTGGATGGAGGCGCTAGGATCGTCTGGCGAGTTCTTTTTCTCTGATTTTGGGAACTAAATCAATCGATCGACGGCAGATCTTCAAGAGCATAGACTTTATTTTTGTCATCTTGTTGAACTTTAAATTGACATCGTGGGAAAGCTCGGGAAAGCCAAGATTATGGTAACACAACACCAAAAGAATTCCCGGCGTCTACGAAGCAATTCCACAGATGAGAACTAAGATAAATAACCGACTTGTATACAGTAAGTCCAGTACCTCTTCTACTATTCATCCCTTCATCTTTTGCTCCTTTCTTCCTTTCTTCCCCTTATTCTTTCCGGGGTTTTCGTCAAGTTCTATTCGCACTACCACGTCACTTTAACATTACTACCTTTATTCTGCTGTATAGCATTTTCTTTCATAACCACATCGTACTTCCAATACATTCATCTACTCCGCATTATCACCAGCGTCAGATTTCACCATGTTACTTCCCAACTTCCTCGCCATGGCCGTAATGGCTTCCACTTTGGTTTCTGGACTCCCTACCCCAGCACTACAAGACAACGCCGCCTCCTTAGTGATTGAGAGGAGTGCCCCTCCAAGGCCGATCGACCCTGCCTTGATTGCAAAGTTCCCTGGTATTTACAAAGGCTACACGAAGTGGCAAAATACGCCCGTTAAGAAGAACTCGAAGAGGACTCCTTCAAAGCCTCTCGACCCTGCCTTAATTGCAAAGTTCCCTGGTGTTCAGAAAGTCTTCACGAAGTGGCACAATACGCCTCTTAAGAAGAACTCCAAGTGAGCTGGTAAAATCGGGAAAGTGGATGCCGATCATAAAGATATAATTCCGAAGTCATATTCTCACAGTATCTGAAATGGCATGGAATACTTTACTTGTAGAAGTGGGTGAACTACTACATGCCGAAGTCTGAGCATCTGGTGGATGGAGAGAAGAAGGGGAAAGAGGGGAGAAGGGGCAAATAGGGCAAATGGAGTTAAAAAGTGTTACATTTAGAATTTTTCTTTTTTGGAATTATACAATTACTTTCGGTTTCATACCATTCTTGTGCATTACATAGATTCCCTCCTACTCATGCGCCAGCATGAAGAATGTAACCACCATCCACAGCCACAGTCTGACCATTCAAATATTGGTTCGTAGCCACAAACAATACAGCCCCTGCCATATCCTCATCCTTCCCTGGCCTATGAGCTGGAACCTTCTCATACTTCTGCTTCTCAATATGACTCTTCTGGTCTTCTCCGCTTTCACCAGCCGTCATTTCACTGGGGAACACACCTGGTGCTATACTGTTGACCCGAATTTTAATATCGTTTTCAGCGATCTCTGAAGCGAGCATTTTCGTCAGATGAATTGCCGCAGCTTTGCTTGCATTGTACCCAAAATGATTCTGTGCACTCTGAACAATTCCTGAAATGGAGGAGATGTTGATGACAGTAGCGGAGTATCCATGTTGCATCTCACTTGCCTTATTCAACAATGGCAAGAATGCAGTGGTCATGAAGAACAATTGAGGAACATTCGTTCGATAAGTATTGGTCCAATCATCAAACGTCGAACCCTCGTCATCAAACAACTTTTTCTTCATCTCTTCCGCGGTCTTTGCTTCTGGAGATTGTTTGTTTCCTGCGATACCGGCGTTATTGATGAGAATACAGAGACATTTTTCTCTGGACTCAATCTCCTTGACTAGGCGGGAGATCTCTTCCTTTTTGGAAATGTCGGCGACGATGGGGATTATGGAGCCTGAGATGTTTTGGCCGTATGTTTTTACTACGGTCTCGAGCTTTTCCTCGGTTCGGCCGACGATGTAGACCTTTGCTCCGTTGACAGCTAAGGCTTGAGTTGCCATCAAACCAATTCCACTTCCGCCTCCGGTGACCAGAGCAACCTGAATTATATTAGCTTTGCGCCAAGTACTGGACTGAGGGTGTTTACTTTATCCTTGACACTGAAAACATTGCTCAAGAGGAACTTTTCGTTTGATTGAGACATGGTTGATGATGTGGAATATGAGCTCCTTCTAATTGTCTGTAGAACTACAGTTGGATTTGAGGAGGAGTGAGAATATGATTTGGAGAGCAATGTAGGCAGAGGTATGGCTGAAGTAGGCAAGCTGAAGACAAAGCGAGAACGTGACGTCACGATTCTACGTGAAGAATTGAACAAACGAGGTGGAGATTTAGAAAACATGGCGGAATGTTGGGGTTTGTAGAAAATTCGAGAAAATGATAATAGAATGTCTGATTGACCAATCAATCCTGTCGTCAATCAAGTGATGCCAGTACTCCAGTATGAATCTACGCCCAAGCATCAGTATGGATAATGTGGAACATATCCGCTTGTGACACTGCAGTGGGTCGGATTAAAAGCTCCGGCCTGCTTTACCAAATTTCGCATGAAAACAAACGATGATGACGAGATTGAGGTTTGGAATTCAAGACGTCAGAGTACTTGTGGCGTCGGAGTCGGAGAGATATCGGATGTATAATCGGATCAGAACCAGGACCTTATGCTCGCAGTGGACAAGATAAGTTGAGAAAATATTATCTAGAAAGCTTTTAATTAATTAAGAAAAGATATAGAAATAAAAGAATTAAAGGTTAAGAAGTTTATGCAAGTTACACCACTGCCGTTGATTAAATATACCTAGGTAACCATATCATTCTAACACTCTACCTATAAATTTAGGAGAAAAATTGTTAAACTGTCGCAGAAGGGAAGCTGTAGTCTGGCAAAGCACTACTTGATTGTCTTAACTTCTGAAATTCTTGATTATTTCGAGTACTTGTTCTACTCTGGCCTTCCCAATTATTTTGGTCACTTATTCCTATAGGGCATTCATCCACATTATGGATAATTTTATTCGCCCTAATTAATCTTTTTGCAAACAGAAATGCCACCTGTGTACCACATTACTGCTTTACTAGTAAGTTTACTACCTAGTAAAGTGAAGGGTGGATCCAAACTACAGACCAGAACAAGCTTGGGAAACTGACGGACCTAGCGAAGCTGAAATCACTGCTTACCAGTAGAGAATTGGTAGTCTTATGAATATCATGCTCAGAACTAGACTAGAAATAGCCTACGCGGTTTCTATATTAAGTCGGTACTCTCATTGACTAACAAAAGATTACTAACAAGCCCTTCAGAAGCTCTTCAGATATCTACGAGGTACGCTCAACTTTGTACTAAAATTCGAAGGCTAATATATCGATCTTCGAGGATAGAGGGACGCTAGCTGGGGAGACGACAAAAACACTAGCAGGTCAACCTTAGAATATCTTTTTAATCTCGGAAGTAGAGCTATACAAGACACGTTGACATAAATTCGTTCCTTTGTATGTAATTTCAGAGCGAACAGTGTTACGTAAGCGCTATTAAGCATATAGGTTTTTTATACTAGAGAATATATTAGTATATTATAGATTCTAGGATAAACATTAGTATAAACGTATACTCGACCCGCCTATAGTAGTAGTAAAAACGTATAAAATCGGGACGTATTAGAATATAGCCTAGGGATATTCTTTAAATACCTTCTCGTCCTTTCTAGCTTACTGGCTATCTGGCTGGCTGGCTGGCTGGCTGTCTCGCTGGCTGGCTCTCGCGCTGGCTGTTTAGCTGTTTGGCTGGCTGGCTCTCTCGCTGTTTAGGTATTTGGCTGGCTGACTGACTGACTGAATAGATGGCTGGCTGTCTCGCTGTTTAGGTGTCTGGCTGGCTGGCTCTCTCGCTGGCTGTCTCGCTGTTTAGCTGGCTGGCTGGCTAGCTTTTACTCGAGTATAGCCAAATTAAGAATTCTACCAGTTCCTCACACCACCGCCATTCAGATTGGCCACTTAGAGACGTTCCGTGGTCAACCTACATAAACACCTAAACCTAATAGAGGAGCGCACGTCTAAAATCCAGCCGAGTACAGAAAGTTTAGCCTAAAGTTTACACTAAATAGGCATATCACTTCCCAATCAAGCATTCTACCAGCTCTCTCACACCGCCGCCATTCAGATTGGCCACTCAGAGACGTTCCGTGGTCAACCTACATAAACACATAAACCTAATAGAGGAGCGCACGTCTAAAATCCAGCCGAGTACAGGAAGTTTAGCCTAAAGTTTACACTAAACAGGTATATCACTTCCCAATCAAGCATTCTACCAGCTCTCTCACACCGCCGCCATTCAGATTGACCACTCTAAGACGTCCCGTGGTCAACCTATATAATCTATCTTTAGTTCACATTTAAACTGGCTAAAGTAGTTACGCTTACGACGTGACCTACGTCGCTCACTCGCTAAAGCTCGTTCAATCGAGTTGGTCACTGTTCGCTCTGATTAAACCTACAATTATATACGCTGATAATCAGGGGGTAATTGCGCTATCAAAAATCCCCCACCACACACCGGATTTAATATCGCTGGTAGTAGGAACAGGTTAAATTAGGCGTAATTTACTACGAGTTTGTCCCTACTAACTGCTAGTCAGCAGATGGGTTCACAAAAGCTCTCCTACGTCAAGGGTTCTAAAAGTTTAGGCAAGGCCTAGGTGTTAAACGCTGGGAATAGCCTCATGTTATTTAGCCTTATTTTTAGTATAGAAGAAGGGGGCTGTTAAAGATCATATATGATCTGTCTTCTACACCAAAACTCTCTTTATCTTATATAGTATATCATCTAGCTAGATCCCACTTCAATATATTAAAGGCTTTTACCACCTTTCATATACCTAAGTTCAATAGGTTATGAGCCTGGCAATGTGATTGAGGATTATCCGAAGAAACTCCTGCCCACCCTGGTCGGACATTAGTTGAACCTCCCCTCTGAACCCCGCCAAACCTAGCTGCATCGCCAAGTTCACCATACTCAAACATCATTCTTCCCAAACAAGACACGACCCATCGTTCACATCCATTCTGCAAGGTTTGTCTCTCGCAGCCGCTGATCAAACTTCAAACAGCCCTTCCTCTCCTCCTCTCAACAATCAAAACTTGTTTGCCTATTTGACTTCCTAATCGTACATTCCCAGTCCTCAAGCGTCCCAAAGCTATCACCAACAAGGTCCATCAATACCTGAAAGCGTCCTGATATCGCACTTCGTGTGGCACAATAACGATTTGATTCAGATCATCTTCACCAGGTGTATTGAAGCGCTCCGCGGTCTCTGTCTCCAATCCTCGCAGGATCTATTGTCCGAATCGCGTACACAGTTCACAGCATCCGACCATTCAAAACAACAAGATGACGCAACCTTCAGCAGGTACAAAAGGGCTTCTGATGCGCCAGTTCAAAGAAATGCAAAAGACCAAGGACCTGCCAGGCATCTCATGTGGATTGCTCAACGACAACCCCTTTGAGTGGGAGGTGATGCTCATGATCAGCGACGACTGTAAATACTATGGTGGTAAGTCAAGTCTTCCTCTCATTCCTTCCTATTAAGTAGTCCCAATCACGATTGCTAACCAAATTTGTCACAGGAGGAAATTTCACCTGTCACCTCTCCTTTCCCCCAACCTACCCTCTCAACCCACCAACCCTTACCTTCAAAGAACACATCCCATTTCACCCAAACATCTACCCTGATGGCCGTCTCTGCATCTCCATTCTCCACCAACCAGGCGACGATCAATATGGATACGAGCACGCATCTGAGCGATGGAACCCCACACAAACCCCTGAGACGATTCTAATAAGTACCATTAGTTTGTTACACAGTCCCAATGATGAGAGTCCCGCGAACGTGGAGGCAGCGAAGTTGTGGCGTGCTGAGAAGGAGGGAGATAAGGAGTTCAAGAGACGTTGTAGGAAGGTTGTTAGAGAGAGTTTGGGTGAGGATTAGAGGCGTGGAAGAATACGAAAGGGTTGTGGTCTCTTATTGTGGACTGACAAGTATGCGGTTGGAGCAATGCCGTTGGCCTTATCACCTACATCGTTGGATTTGTGATTGATGAAGAAAAGGTCAATCCCGTCAAGATCGTGTTTCGTAACAAGCATAAGCGTTTGGATTGGAGTTTTGACAGTGTGGCATATGATATCGTACTTGGGCCAACATTGGGGGATTGCATGGCGATTTATGGAGTTCAGTCCTGGCATTGCATATGGGGGGGGTTACTTTTGTTTGAGTTTAGCTGCGTGCATGCATGTTGTATTTTGTGTTTAATACAGAAATCCCAAGCGTACTTGATTTTGTTTGTCTCATTGCGTGATACAAGACCGCTGGAAACAAGCGGAGATTCTACACTTTTTAGCGTTTTCGCTCTAAAACTCTCCAGGGGTTTTCAAAGGGATATTTGTAGTATATGGTGTTCTTATAGATCCTGCCCTAAGGTTTTTGAGTCTTTTACTCGTTGTTTCTTGACCAGAGGGGATGCGCCTGGCGACCTCAGTTGATATGAGGGCACAGAGCACAGGGTAGGTGACGGGAACTGGGAACTGTGGGTAGAGAAATGGTAGCTATAGTAAATGGCAAACCGATGGCCATTGACTACCATTTCTTATTGCAAAGAATGCTGCATGTTGCAAAGTGTGAGGGTGAGGGTGGGGAAGACTTGAATTCTCTACCTAGGTAAGCTACAGAACTACCTAGTACTTATACTAGCGTCCAAGAACAGGCTAGCTAGTCTATGCTAGTCTTAAATAGGTAAGTCCTTTGTGTGACTCACTTGGTGTGCAGTCATCATGTGACAGGCATATTCTGGGCACCCAGGGAACGAGGGAATGAGGGAATGAGGGAATGAGGGAATGAGGGAATGATTCCTGGTACTATTTCTCTGGGTACAAAGTATATATTTATATATTTATATCAACGATTTGAGACATAAAATAGTTAGTTACTCAAATAAATCGAATGAGTGATTTTCCCAGAAAGAAAATATCTACCTACCATAGGTACCTAGGTATATAAGTGTCTGGCACCCGACACTTCCAGATTATAATTCTGCCCTCACGGCTGCAGGTTGGTATCAAGGCAGAAGTTGGATTCTGGATGGATGGATATTGGTGGGTACCTACCTAGGTAGGTAGATTTCAAAGTCTTTCCTTCCCCAAAGTTGACCTTTGACGAGACTCAGGTCACTTGACGTTGCGTTGCTCCTTCCTTTCCATTGCAGCCTCAGCCTCGTCTACTCAGACGGGATTCTTGCATGTTGGCGTGTTGCGTTACCATCCATGTGAGATTAGGCTTCCATTCAGCTTGAGTGAGTCGAGTTGGGAGCCTGAATATGGCGTTGAAGTCAGCGTCGTTCCTTCCTTCTCTGGGTGATATCGTCTTACTTAGACTGAACGACTTCCTCGAGATCAAGGCTTGCTTTACCGTTGTTGACCATGACAAGAGCAGAGAAGGAAGGCACGACTTGGAACCCCTGGCTGGTCTAGATGGCAGATGGCAGATGGCGAGGGGTGAGAAGAAGAACCAGCAGCAACATTTCTTGTTCGTGCCTAGGTAGGTTTATTAGAACTTCTCCATGCTCTTGTGGTTTGTCCTTTGATTTTGATTATATAATCCACTCGTCGTCATTCTGCCGTTGCATTGATCCCAAGCGTGGTTTGCCCAAATTGTTGAATATGAAAACCAGCACAAACTCAACCCGTCCGAAAAGGAGAATGATTGGTATAAAAAGGAAGGCCGTCGTGTTCATCCTCCTGTCGGCTTGAGACATCCAAGGGATACCTGATGTTCTATACTCAGACCAGTTTGAAAAGAAGAACAAAAATGAGACACTTCGAAATTTCAACGAAGGAATTTGGAATATTCTCGAAGAATATATAGGTAGATCTCGATCGATTCTCGTACCAGACCGTTAGAATGCTTTTTCTTGGAGTACTCCGTGCCCAAGTCCGGATCCGGTAAATGATACACGGACAACCGAATTATTGTACGGCTCCGAAATTCCGACAATATCATAGATCGGAACACTATTTCCCCCCCAGCAAATCATAACGTCTCGGTACCTGAAAGTGGAATCAATGATCATCATTTCGTCGATGGTTCAAGCCAAGCCTTCATCTATACCCGCAGCCACCAACCAATCGCAAAGCGGTCCGCGCTGACCCTTATTTCGTGTGCGAGGTGCAGGTGGATATTACCCATTTTCTGACGGGTTGCGAGGGCTGTGTCAACGTGAATGATTCCTCGTTGAGGAATCCCACCCGCCTGTTGATTAGATAACCACAGGCATAATGCATGTACCCAAGTATCCAAGTACCGATCTGATTAATCAAGCTATTGTTATGTTAAGTAAGCTTCGGTCAGCTTATTGGTGAATGCAGTGTTGCCAATCCAAGCGGGTGGGAACCGTAGCAGCCCGGCTCCCATGGGAAAATATTAAAGTCTGGAGCTCCCCTCCCTTGGAAGCTTCTTTTTTTATATTGCTTGATTATCGACCAGTACTTACACTTTAAGACGTCCATCTCCCTTTGAGCTATTATTCTCCAGCTCATCCCTTCCAACTTACATCAAGCTCTACGCAAATAACAAGCGCAAACAAACGCAGAAATGACAAACACCGTTGTTATTCTGGGCGCGTCCTTCGTTGGAGTCTCCGTGGCCCATAATCTCCTCAAGCATACCCTTTCCGGAGTCAAGGACCTGAAAGTCATTTTGGTCGGACCAAATACCCACCTCTACTGGAATATCGCATCCGTTCGAGCAGTTGTCCCTGGACTGATGAGCGATGACAAAGTAAGTATCCCATCCACCACTTCCCCTCCGGAAAAAGCAAAAACACTAACACCAAAACTCGCAGTTATTTGCAGAGATCGCACCAGGATTCAAGCAATACCCATCCGCATCCTACGAACTCATCCGAGGAACCGCAACCGGTGTCGATACCACCGCAAAGACCGTCAGCATACAAACCCCAAGTGGAGTAAAGGAACAATCATATACCCACCTCGTCATCGCAACCGGAAGCCGAACAGCATCCGAGAACATCCCCTGGAAGCAGAGTATCGAGGGAACCGAGAAGACAAAACAACTTCTCCACGAGTACCAAGAGAAAGTCAAGGCCGCAAACAGCATCGTCGTTGCGGGAGCTGGAGCAACCGGTGTTGAAACTGCTGCAGAGCTAGCTAGTGAATACAAGGGAAGCAAGGAAATCACTTTAATTACTGGTGGTGCTACGGTTCTTCCTGGACTCCCACCGGCTGTTATTAAAGCTGCGGAAAACACGCTCAAGGGAATGAAGGTTAAGATTGTTACTGATACGAAAGTTACCGGTGATGTTGTGAAGGATGGGAAGACGGAGCTGACTCTTTCGACTGGCTCGACTCTTACTACTGACTTGTACCTGCCTACTATTGGAGTCATTCCCAACACTGAGTTCTTGCCTGCGAGTATCAAGGATTCTAAGGGAGATGTGAATGTCAATGAGTTCCTTCAGGTTAAGGGTGTTGATGGGATGTGGGCTGCTGGAGATGTTGTTAGTATCCAGGGTAAACAGATGGCTTTTGGATGTAAGTACTCGTACCCGATCTCCCTTCTCCCCCCCTTCCCAAAACGAAATCATAAAACTAATCTTTGAACCATCTAGCTCAACAAGCCACCGCACTAGCCAAGAACCTTGGACTCATCCTCAAGAACCAAAAGCCTGTTGCCTACAAGAGTGATGGTGCACGTATGTTCCCCTTCCCTTCTTCCCTCCCCCTCTTTAAACAAATAAACGAGAGCAAAAAGTACTAACATCACAAAGCAATGATCGCCGTCACCCTCGGTAAATCCAAGGGAACCGGACGCATGGGTAACATGAAATTACCTAGTATCATGGTTTGTAAGTTTTACCCCCCCCTCCTCTTCTTATTCCCCCCCACTCCCTTCCCATCCCTCTCCCTTCTCAACTTGCCAATATTTTTTCCTAACATACATCTCAGGGTTCGTCAAAGGCCGATCTCTCTTTACTGAGAAATTACCAAAGTACGCTAGTGGTGCCGAGTTTTAGATGTCACATGCATAGAGTGATTATTCGGGGTGCATGGATGAGATGGTGGATGTGGTAATGGATGGATGAATATTGAATGTCGATTGCATGGTACATGTGTTGGTGGATGGTGTTTATACCCAGGTCTTTTTAGACTTAGCTTTTTTCGTTTTGAGGGGGGATGGGGATAATAAAATGTGATTTTTTTCTCTGATTTTATTTCATTTTATTTTATTTTGTTTTACGGTACTTGGAGTAGAAAGTGACTCACTCCGACTCGGTTTGGTTGTACAGTATCTACCTGTGACTAACTAGGTATACAGAGATCTTAGTCGTCTCCTAGCCAGCCAGCCAGCCTTTAGGAACCATATCCATATCTATATCCAGATTTGATCTCACCGAGGAGAGGCCCTGTAGTTCGTTATTTTCGAGTTGGGATGTAGTGCGTACTGTACTGTACATGTAGAATATTGACATGGTTAATCCCAATCCCACGCGAATTAACTTTTTATCTTTTGGGAAGATCCGATATATGGTATATATGGAGGGAAAGTTTCTTGGTAAGTATAGTACTATACTAAGTAACATAGTCCTCATCATCACATCATCAGAAGAAGGAAAACCCTAAAGAACGAAGGAATTACCTACTAGGGAATTTTATTAATAATTTAGTAATGTAACTACTGATTTAAGTTATTTAATTCCACTCTGTCCTATTCTATTCTATTTTATTCTATTCTACTAAACTGAATTAAGAAATAAATAAATAAATAAATAAATAAATAAATAAATAAGTTCTTATAATCAGAGGCTCTTTCAACCGCCCCCGATCAAACAACCGGGATGCGATAACTTAACACTATCTTAAATTACTAATATAGTCCTGATAAAAGACCCTAATATCTCTGTATCCCACCCACTCTGTAAGGAGCTCAAAAACACAAAAAACACAAAAGGTGAAAAGGTGAAAAGGAAACTATATATATATCAAAAAATCTATACCTGTCAACAACCTATTCTCCCTCCAAGCTCTAGCCACAAGTCAATGATTTATTTCCCTTGTCGACCTCTACTCTACTCTACTCTACGCTACTCTACTCTATACTTCTAATTGGCTTTCAATTCAGATATCCGTGATCGAATCGATGAATATGATCTATCACAGACTGCATACCTACCTACCTACCTACCTACCTGTTTCGTTCTGTATCTCATCAGCTACTATAGCTGACCAGTACAAACAAACTATCAACTAATAACCTTTGACTTTTATTTTACAGTTTACAGGCAGTCTACTAGGTACCTTAGATATACGACCCTTTCTTTTACTTGACGCGACTAAATATACCCTCCTTCCCTTCCCCCCGGACCCAATTTTTAGCGTAGCGTCTTCACATTCTGTTTAACGAGACTTTTACGAGAAAACATCGGGGGGGATGTCTGTAACAACCATCCATCGTTAAATCAAATCATAGAGCTTCTTTCTACACTACCAACTTACTTCTCTTCACAACATACATCACGAAATATCAATCGATCTATTTCAAATGGCGATATCTATTATCTATTTTAGAGGAGGCAGGCAAAGAGGATCCGGCTGGCGGAAAAGGTATCAATCAACCTGTTTTCCAGGGCCAGCCACTCTTGAAATCAACATCGACGCCGAAGTCCCTGAAGATAGACAGCCAGCCATGTAGTTCCTAGGAACCTTACTCCCACGCAGTGAGGAGTTGATACTCCTCACTCATTCATTCATTCACTACCTAACACACCTAATCCCCCACTACCAACCAACCACAACACCACAACACCACAACACCACTATCCCTCTCCCTCCCACACCTTCAACCCACTACCACCAACACACACTCTAACCCCCTTTCCCCCCCCTTCCCCCCCCTCCCCAAAAAAAATACAAAAAAATTCCAAAAAAAAATCTTATACCAGGACAGACCAATGCCCCGCCTCGGTCGACTGTCCCCCCCCCGTCCCCCCATAGCCACTTGACACCTCCCATTCCAGCTCACGCTCCGCTCAAATAGTTGGGCAATCTTAATCTGAGGATCGCTTCGCTATTAGGGGTTCATGCTAAGTTCCTTAGTTTAGTCACTGATGTTACCATCTCGCCACCGTTGTCTCGCCTCCTACACTCCTCCTAATAGGTGGTGGGATAAGTACCTAGGTAGTTAGTGAGGTGAGGTGCTGATGTTGTGCTGGGTGTGTGGGATGGAGGGGATGGGAAGGGAAGGGGATGGGGATGGGATGGGTATGTATGTTTGGTGGGGAATGAATGGGTTTATTAAGTAAGGAATGGGGAGGTGGATGTGGGAGTGCGAGAGATGGGGGGTGTAGGTAGGTGGGAGTGTAAATGTAACTTTACTTTGAAGCTTTAATCACAATCACAATCACAATCACAATCTATAAACCTGTCAAGGTCGTTCGTTATACACCAAATACCACAAAAGGCTTACACTTCTCGAAAACTCCAGGACAAAAATACATTCATTCATTCTATTTCTATGAGGACTGGAACTGCAGAATCTATAACTCCGTCCGTGTTATGTACTTACTTAATACCTAGCAGACAGACGTCCATTCCCACAATGTATTGCAATGCAATACAATACACTTTACTTCATCACAGACCCAGTCTAGACGCAGTCAAAGTGTCAAGTACTCCCAGATTTGCAATGCCATAACATCACCTGCCAGAGTTCCCCCAAACGCCAAAAAAGATCATCTACCCCGGGTATTCAATATAAAAAACGCCATGCCCTTCCACGCCTCTAACCACAGAATAGGAAGAATAACTGCGCCAGTCTAGTGTATCTCCCATATGCATATCATCGTACAACGCCAGCCCAAGTTGACAGCAAGCATCATCTAGCCCCAAACACCAACCAGAACCCCAAATCCCAGAGGCGCCTTCCATATAATGCATTCCTACCATCAATATCATACACCCCAATCCGTCATTACTCACGCTATAAACACAATTTCGTACTCATCATATCCCATCATCACAGATCTCAGATCCGTAATTCAAGAAGTACGATCACGAAACGGAACAAACCCCGCCCGATTCTCGAATCTCTCCTCATCATCCTCGGGAGAATCAACATCCATCCCCCCCTCCTCGACCTCATCCCCACAATCACGGCCGCGCTTCGCAACCTGTCTAGGAGGAGCAGTAAGCGTCGCATTAAAAACTCCACTCCTAGCATTCAAAAGTCCCTGGTAGGTAAGTAGAAGCTCCTTGATCGCATCACCAAACGCCACACAAAACCGTTGAGTCTGCATATACTGAATAGTCGGTATAAAATCCATACCATACATAAACATCATATAAGCCGCCACAACAGCAGGCGATCGCTCATTGCCCGATTCACAAAAGACCAGGACTTTGCCGGGATGTTGTTGGAAGCCTGAAGCTTGGAGACGATGCATAGCAATTAAATGGTTGTTAATAATATTAATTGCTTCCGAAAAGCCTGTAGAGATGAGATCTTGCATGCCATGGAGGTCAACGGCAGCAGCGTGGATACCAAGTTGATTTGCGACTTTTTCACCACTTAGAAGACGGGCTTGTGCTGTTGCTGTGTTTCTAATGGCGAGGAGGAGGGTGATCTTGTTGGAACGTACGTATTCGATGTCTCGGGCTGCTGCTGAGGGTCCAAGGTGGAGGAAAGAGAGGATTGGTTGTGCTTGTCGGCGTTTTTCATATTGCCATTCGTTTACACTCGATGGTAGGGGTTCTGTTTGGACGATGGCTCGTAATATGCTCTTGTCTTCTTCGCTGATGCTGATGTGTATTGTGCCTATGTAGGGCGGTATCTGAATGGGTGTTTCATCGCTGGCTGCTGGGACGTTGATATGAGGAGGTGATGGCGCCTAGGGAATATGTTAGTCGCATTGATTTCTTGAAGGCAGAGGAATAAAACTTACGCGCCATTCAAGTCTGGCGGTATGCTCAACTCCTTGGATTTCGGAGACGGTAGACATCTCGGTCTCTTGCTTGGGAATGAAGGGTGTTGGATTGGAGGTGATGGGATTGGAATTGGAGTAGTAGTAATCCTGACTTGGATAGGATGCAAGAAAACTAGCTGCCTCTAGCCTCTCGGCATCAAGTCTATTCACTGCCCTGGTCATCATTATAAAGGACGACTCTGACAATTCCAATTGGTAGGAAAGGTCCCGTCGCTAGTTGGGGTCTTATGAAGAGTGAATACGGTAATTCCAGCAGCTCAGATCGGGGGGTGAACAGAGATTGTGCGGAAACCTAGAATAATGCAAATATTGAGTAAGGGCGGGAAATGTAAGAAAATAATATAGTGTTGTGAGGCTGTTGATACTCGTAGCTGTTGGTTGATAGGTTACCGTCGAGTCCACAAGGCTGCGCAGTCAAAGCGTGGGGCAGGATGCAGGGGCTGGGTGGAGTACAGTAGGACCCAACCACGAGGCTGACCGACTTTCTGGCGAGATCAATACGAGTGATTGCCTAGATTTTTGAAGCAGCCCAAATATTTCTAGGAACTGATTTTGATTTTGTAATGACTGGAACATGGAATTTCAAGTATCCTATTGACAGACTTGAAAGTCAAACTGTGAAAAACAATCATTGCTAGCCCCTTCCCATCAATTAGCCTGACAGCGGAATCTAGGCTTAAGTCTGTAACTAAGAGCTTGGAATGGTTTGACACTGCAGGTGCTAATTTGACGACAAGACTCAAAGACCTACCAAGTACCTACGTACTATTCACTTCAAACTTGTGGTACATAATACAAAGGTGCGCTGAATCATGTCCACCATTTGTACAATTCACCTTGTGTAATGTATTAACCTTCTATGTACCATACACCCAATTCCCATTCCCATTCCCAATCACAAATCTGCTTCACTCAAGGATATCCATTCATCATCTCCCAGTCTTCTCATCCTCAATCTCCCTCTGCAAATCCTCCAAAACCTGCTGTCTCGTCCTCAAATGCGCCTCCAATCCCTCAACCTGCTCCCTCACAGTCTCAATCTCATCACTCACCCCCTTCAACCCCGCACCCACCTTACTCCTTCCCTCCCCACTCTCCAAATCCCTCAACTCTCTTCTCTTATAATCCAACAACTGTTCCAACTCCCTCTTCACCAACGCCGGTTTGGTATCTCTCCTTCCACCCTGTCTCTTTTCCGACGCCGACTCCACTTTCTCAATCTTAGCCTCTAATTCCGCAAGTTGTTTCTTTAATCGAACTTCCTCCCAATCCTCCGTAGTTTTGGTGCTGGAGAAGTCCGTGCCTGCCGGTCTGTAACTACTTTTTCCGCCTACGCCGATGCGACTTAGGTATGTCTCTCCGAATTTCGCTTTCTTGCCTGTACTTGTATCTTCTCCACCATGCGTACCCCATTTTTGCGCCGGTGAGGCTGTGCGGGCATTATCAACTTGATAATCAATTTGGTTGCGCTCGAAACTTGATCGTAGCGAAGGAGGGACCGTTCGGGGGATTCGGAAGCCTTCATGTCTATTATTAAGAATATGAAGGAATGCCAGACATGCATCTTTAGATATGCCCTGTGACTGTTTTGGATTTATAAGGTTCCACGCGCTGCGAACATCGGTATCCGGTACATCGAGGGAGGAGTAAAGCGAATCTAAAGATTCAACTGTATACCATATTAGCATAGCTTCCCACCAACCCCGCCCGAGACAAGGAAACTCACAAGTAATATCACCCCTTCCATCGCGATTCGCAGAATATATCTCATCGTACTTCGACTTATCCTGCGGACTCATATACCAATCAAAGCCATCCTTCAGACCCGGAGAATCATCATCATCCTCAACATGCTCAAATTGAACCTGTCTTCCCGTCAACGCGCGATTCGCCTGCACCAAATGCGCCTTTGATTCCGGAACCAGCCAATCCGGTAATGTGGCAGGTACATCCGCATATTCCTAACAACAAACTCGTCAGCCATACTCTCGCCATCTCCCCCTCTCCCGTTCCCCCTCCTTCGCCCATTCACTCCCCTCCCCTTCTCAACTCCCACCCCTCAGGACAACGGAACAACATACCCCATTAACCAAATCAAAAATAAGTCTCATCGCCACACAAAACTCCTCGAAATCCAAATTCCCATCATTATCCACATCCGCCAGGTCCCAAATCCGCTCTAACTGATCATCCCGCAATTGACTATTCTTCAATATCGGCGCGGCTTGCGAACCGGTTAGATGGGTGCCCCCGTTACTGAGCGATGCGAAGATTTCCCAGTATTTCTCGATTTCGGCTTGTTCGATGGTTTTGGGTGCCATGATGGGTCGGTTGTTGGGGAGGGGAGGCTTGGGTCGTGCCCTATTACTGGGGAGTTTAGGGAGAGGTTGCGCGGGTGCGAGGGGGGTTGTGGGAGGAGGATAGAGGGTTGGAGGAGTTAGTTGATGTGTATGGAAGGTGCTGAAGGTGGGTAGGAGGTGCTGTGTGAGTGTTGACTTGGAGTTGTGAAGCTGGGAGCTTCAAGTGGCTGATGTCTGAGCCATCGGGATAACTTCGGATATCATGGTTTCGCTTGTAGTTGTCAGGTTTTGGGTTGGAAAGGGGAGGGATGAGCTCTCCTCTTTTCCTAGATCTTTTGAAACACTTTTGGAAATGGTGGAAGAGGCTTGTCTTTATTCTTAATCACTAAAACTTGATGTTTTTATGGGCCACAATTCTTTCACCATAATCTATTATCTCACACTCGTCTCAACAAGTCTGACCTACTACACAATAGCAATGTCTTTCCATACAAAACTACTTATTATCCAAAGTGTGATTTGGAAATTGAACTAATGATATCCATCATATAGAGGTCCAATTTCAATTCTCACTACAACCATCCACCTTCTCTGTGTACTGTACTTCCCGCCAAACCACAAATATCAACTCGTAACTTTGTTTGTCAGAAATGCAAAGTCACTAACACAGACACAAACAACGATCCCACAGATCCAACGGAGTCATGCCAACTAAACCATCATTCACAAGAACAACAATATCATGTATACAAATCTAATCCCTCCCTCAAAATCCCAAAAGTTCACCATAGGACAATCAATCACAAGTTCACATATAACATTCGCCAATCCAATCCATTCATTACTTTATCCCAACAATATCTCATTCACAACCTCCTCCTTCCAAAACCTTTTTTTTAGATAAGAGTTTAGAACAGGAACCCATTGAAAGCTTCGATTCTTCCAAAAAAATATATAAAAACGACGAGATACAGCTAGCTAGCTAGCTAGCTTCAAGAAAGGTCTGAAAACTACTGTACACCTGGACTAAATCACTCAAGTCACTCACATTCTGGATATCACTCACTAACCTACTAAAAGAAAAGAAAAAAACGGAACCTTCTTAAAAGCCCGCCCGCCGCCAGCTCAAACACCAAACCTCACCAAACCTCACCAACACCATCCCAAGAACAAGAACAAGAATAACCCCCATCAACCACCCATCCCTCCCCTCACAACACCAACACCAACACCAACACCCCAACACGAAACAGAAAAAATGCCACCCCACCACCACCACCTCCCACTATCCCTCCCACTATCCCTCCCACTCACCCTTCTTCCCCTTCCCCTTTCCCACCCTTTCACACAACCACCAAATTATCAACACCAACACCAACACCACCTCCTCCACATCACCCAAAAAACCCAAAGATCCCAAAGATCCCAAAGATCCCAAAAAACCCAACTGCAAAACGGACTAAACCTCCTCCTGCTCGTTATATACATAACACTCATAACATCATTCACACTCTTAACCTGGGTTCTATTTGGGGGTGGGGAGGGGTGTATGGTTCGACCTCAGTTTTGGGTGTAATATAAGTTCAGAGGGGGGTTATAGTACATACAGTACCTAGATATGACTTAACGACGTACTGTAACTATAGATAGTAGAAAGAGGAAAGATGGTAGGAAGATTGTTGAAAGGTATTTGGACTTAGCTGGATGATGGACTGTTGGGATATGGAAGGTGAGGATTTGCATGAGTGGAGTGTTGGAGGATGGAAGAGTAAAGAGTCAAGGTTGGAAGAGTAAAGAGTCAAGGTTGGAAGAGTCAACACCCCCCCAAAGAAAATGGGTGTCACAGTCTAAAGAACGGAATATATTGTGCTTCCTAATATATAGAAAGTGGATGGCGATGCGTTGGGAACATTCATCTATAATCTTCAATCTACACTCTACGGAAATACATACATACATAAACACATACTATAGTAGGGGAGGCGAAAAAGTGGAAGTGGAAGAGCTAGAAGGTGGACGTAGACTCAGAATATCACTTTGTTTGACCTCAGGAATCCACAACTTCTTCGTGAGAGTGTGAGTATAAGGTTGATTCCGCAGCTAGCTTCCATGTGCAAAAGAGACAAGGTACCTTGGTGAATATCCCTAATAGACACCCAAAATAGAAACCATCCATCCTCCTTGTGTACGAAAACATCCGCCGATTTTAGTACAAGACACCTCCTACCGTATTAGGTGTAACAGTAGTAAAGAAAATTGCAAAAATACGAAATAAACTATGTCTAACTCTTTCGAAGCTAATGAACCTTAATGTCGATGCTTGTAATATTTAGATGCGTTGTTGTGGTTTTGTTGCGTGTAGCTATAATAGTTTACAATGGACTAAAATTGGCGGATGTTTTCGTACACGAGGAGCCATCCACTCCCCATGCCCAACTCTAAAATTAGAAAACCAACTCAATAAAATACCATAGCCACATAGCCACGCACATAAACCCCTATCTGTTCCGTGAATCCCAGCATATGAGCAACTTTCAAAACCCCGTACCTACCTATCAGTAATTCACCAAAAACATACCATACACAAACTCACAAAGTCCAAAAAAGTCATATCCATATCCATAAAATGTAAACTCATGTATTCATTTCATTATCATCCATCCACTCACTCCCCTCCCCTCATCTCATCTCATCTCATAATCCATACCATGAAATCAGAGAAAAAGGAGCCCATGAAAAAAGAAATCCTCAGAAAAAAAAACTAGAAGAGGAAACTAGAAGAAGGAAAAAAGAAGGAGCAAATAAACACAATGGTATAAAACCGCTCCATCCATCCATCCATCCAGCACAGCCCTCTCCCAACCCATTTGAACCCCACGAAAATGCATAGCATAGCATAGCATAGCATAGCATAGCATAATGCATCCACCCATCCAACAAATCCCAACCAGGGACATGAAGTCGGGAAAAACGTAAGGTCAAAGTCGAAGTCAAAGTCGTCAAAGAAAAAGCAAAACGGACAATTCCCTCCCAAACCAGCCATAGCAACAATGTCAAATATCCATCCCCCAGATATGTCACAGATGGGCTTAATCGTATCAAACGCTAAAAAAAGGACGAGAATCGAAAGTGCAAAAAATCAAATCAGACAACTGCCTTTTCAGGGTGGCCGATAGGTACGACATCCGCGACTATCGCATCGGTATTGGCGATATCGTCCTCGACCGAGACGTGGTCCTTGATTCGAAGGAAGATGATAGGTGCTGCGACGACGAGTGAGCCCGAGAGGAGAGCCCAGTTGGATGCAAATTCCTTGATGTATTCAAGTTTGTTGCTGTCCAAACTCCACATTACTGCGGCACCGGCTGATTGAATTCCCTTGTAGAATCCGACGTAGTTTGCGGAACGACGACCAGAGTTGGAGAGGGAACCCATGTACCTATTAATTTGTTAATTGCGAACCTTTTGCAAAAGTAGGGGAAGAACTCACCAGTAGACAGCGGCTTGCCAGGTAGCATCGAAGAATCCGTAGAAAAAGTAGAGGAACATGGGACCAACGTAACCAGGAGTAGACCAATCCATGAACTGACGGTCTGGGTGGAGCTTGACGTTGACATCATCTCTGTTGTATCGGAGAGCGAATTTGTATCCACCACCCCAGACAACCATAGTGAGACACATGAGGAAAACCAACGAGGCCTTGGCTCTGACAGAACGTCTGAAAGCTTGAATATCCATGGCGTATCCGAATGCCAATGCACCGATGATTTGTGCAAGGTAGTAGAGAAGGTTGTTAAGGGCCTTGGTTCGGGTGGTGAAATAGGCGGCATTGACACCGTTTGATTGGTAGGTGATGAACCAGTTGGAGGACCAGAACATGGGGAATAGAAGAACAACCATAGGCTCGTATGTGAGAGTCTCCCAAAGACCGATGAATTCGGATTTCCAACTAGGATGCTTCATCAAAACCACCTTGGTGTTATCCTTACGGACGATATCATTGGCGTTGCAAAGGAGTAAAGCAACGAGGGAACCACAAAACATGAGAACGATGAATCCGATATATGTGCCATCGGATACGTTCTCATTTTTGTTACTCTGAAATGACTCACCCAGTGGGATCTAATGAAAAGTTAGATATGATGTCCAGTTTTCGAGAGGCGAGGATCGCTTACCAAACTACCAATAACGGCACCCAGGTTGAAGATGGACCAGAAAATGGCAAAGTATTTTCCCTTGTCTTCCTCAGCGGGATAGGAGATCATAATAGTTCCTTGGGCAGTCCAAAGTAAACCAGCGCAAACACCGAGGAAAGCTCCAGCAAAAATGTTGAAACCTCCAACGGAAAAGTGAACGGAAAGTAGCAAACTGAGAGCATAGATGCAGTAACCAATTCCACCAATGCTAAGTGTTGACTTGACACCAAGCTTGTTGACAATGGTACCACCGAAAAAGGCAAAGACCGCAAAGGTTGAGTAGAGAGCAATGTTCTATAATGAAGTTAGAAATCAGGTAAATTTAGAGGTTCGATCTGGAATGAGTCAAAAGTGAAGTTAATACATACCATGTTATCAGCGAGAGTTGCATCTGTTTTACCACCACCACCAAGTCCGCTCAAGGCATTGAACATTCCAGGACAGAGAAAGCAAACGAATGAAACCAGGAGAAGTTGAATTCGTGGAGAAGCATACCATCCCAAGGAAAGTTTGCCAATCTTCCATTCCTTCCATTTCCATCCTGTTGGTCGGACTTCTGGGACGTAATTCTCACCAACATCGTTATACGCAGCAGCGGAGTCGGTTCGGTCACTGGCTGAGCTCTTCTCGTGAGAGACAGGATGCGCCGTGACTGGAGTAGGGTGATCGTGATCCATTTTGAAAGCTGATTTTTGGCTGAGAGTGAGAAAATTGGTATATCTTCAAAATCAAAGTTGAGAACAGAAGATGAGAAGGAAGGAACGAGGGACGAGGGTTGAAGGTGGTTCTTTTAAAGACAAGATGGGAAAGAGTCTGCGACGTCGAGATCTACTTTTAAATTTAGATTAAAAGAATCACCGCCACCCAGGAGGCTCTAACTGAGTGATAGTGGCGCAAGGACACTATTAGGGTGAATGTTGGAGTTTACTGTGATTGTGCTGGTAGTTGTGGTTGTAATTGTGGCAGCGAGGGGGCAGAGCCAGTTAACAAGGGCAGAGCATTCCAAGGGGCTCAGAGTTGTCGTTCAGTTTCATCAGACCAAAACAAAGCAACAATTGATCAGAATAGACGGCCACGTCCACCGCGCGAGGGACTCGACCAATCCCTATATACGAGAGAAGAAAAAAATAGGAGCCAGGGTGTAGACACCCGGCGGTCGGTCATCCTCCACCTGCACTCTCCACCTGCACCCTCCACCCTCCACGTGAAGTGGAAGTCCGGGAGTGGGAGTACGATAGCAGTTGCTGCAGCTACCTACCGACAGCTACCTACAGCTACTATTCCTTCCCTATACCCTGCAATTAGGGCCTAGTCACTTTCAAGGACCACTAAAGGGTCTACTTTGAAGGAAAAGGGACCACTCTGTAACCACTGAAGAGGTTAGATCTCTGCCACATCGGTAAGGAAGGAAGCAGGGAGGAAGGAGCGCCCAAGCCTGATCAAGCCTGGTCAAGCCTGGTCAAGCCTGGTCAAGCATGATCAAGCCTCACCCGGCTGGCGTCGATAACGGTTCACCCCCAAAAGTCCCCGCCTGAAGGCCGCAAAGCCCACCGCTGGCTGGAAACGGCCCTTCTGGGGATCTTCTCCGCATATCAAAACTTCGGGGTCTGCTTCTGCACTGAGCCTACAGACTGCAGTGTTGTGGCCCGGCCGTAAGAGCCACTAAAACCCGCTCAGCTCCAGCCTGTGAATGGTCAAGCTGGGGCTCGGCCCTCCTCCTCCCCTGTCGACTGCTCCCTCCCTCTCTTCCAATCACCCCCCTCACTTTGATCAAAAGCTTCCTTTTTTCTTCCAACTCTCCCATCCCAGTGGTTGGTTGCATGTACGGCTTGAAGTACGGTCGATCTTCTAATCAGCATGTAACGTACCATACTCGGAGAAGAATGATATCGTGTTCTGATCTTTACTGTTATATTTCAACGGCTTTTGGAGAGAGATACGAATTACGGTGAGGACTTTTGAACCTTTTCGGCGGTGTCGCCGCTTATGTTGCGCCTCGAGGCTCCATCTTTTTATCGTGGTGTAACGATACCCTTATTGAAAGGGGGTGTAGTTGGTGGGGGCTAACAGAATCCTCGAATCGAATCAGGCAATCAACAGAACTACTCGTCTCGCTCGTCCAAATCCTGAGAAGCTATTTGCTATGGGTGTCCAGAGACCGACTCTCAATAGCTGTCAATAGCTGTCAACTATTCGTATTGCATTTCCGGAATAGTGCTCCGTCTAGTGCGTCTAGTGACACTACGCCTCAGTAGCTCGCATGGCACATCAGCATGGTGGTCAGCACGGCGGCGTGGCTATGCTGATAGTCGCTGTGTAACCTGTGTTCTACCCTTCTTGTACCACAGCCATTGGCCTGGCCTGATTCTATCTAACCTTACGAGAAAAGACCACCGTAAAGAAAAAGGGAAAAAAGGAAGAATTCCCAATTCCACCTAAAACAATCCTCTTCCTGATTTCCAAAATCCCCCAACAAACATTTTCACTGTACTGTACTCCATTCCCGGTCCCAAGGCCGCATGACAGTCGGCATAACAAGCGCCAATGAAATTTACAATACGGAGTAGAGTGTCTGGTATTCCCGACAATTGGATTCTAGTACCTATATGGAGTACATCTACGATTTCCAACTGGTCTCTCGTCTCGCAGACGATACGGGCTGGTTGTGGGGGACTTTGCTTTGCATGTTCTTCAGGGATTTCTTTTTCATGATTTGGCTTGGCTCCACAATTGATTACGGACTTACCGCTAACCGGTTATCATCCATATCCCATCTTTCTTTCTCAAACACCAATTGATAGGTACTCGAGTAGATTGAATTTAACACCACTCCTACGAGTATATCAGGCTCCTTTCACAGCCTCGTACTGTATAACTAGGTAGAACTTGAACGGTTGTTTATATGTTCTGCTCGAGTAGGTATTCATTCTTAATATCATCTTCTCTTTTACTCGTCGTCAAGAAGATTTCTAGATCTAAAATGGTGATTATGACTCCTGTACGTACAGTACTTACAACCCAAATGAACATATCTCTCCCACAGAACACCACGCAATACTCGAGTATTACATAAAGAAACCCATTCTTCCTTGACCTAAAAATCCAGACTCTACTCGTACTCGAGTACGTACTTACCAACCTTACAATCCCAAAACCCGAACCTGAAACAAACAAACCTTCCTTCCAAGGCTTCTATTCATTCATCAAACCCATGATTTGAGGCTGAAGTTTGCGTGCGGGTTATGGATGGGTGGGGGCTGGGACGTTGGAAGATTTCCCATGCAGTACCAGAGTATCATATTGAGGTTACATGTCCCACCGAGGGCGGTAATAACCCAATTATAATCTCAGCCTGGTCCACCTGGAAGTCGTGTGTGTGTGAAAGGCAAGATGTGAGATGCAAGTACCCAGGCCAGACAGATGTCACCTACTAGTTGTACTGTACATCCTTACTGAGACAGATACCAATCACACAATCCCTATCAAAATTAGTACAGTACTCTTCTTCCTTCCTTCCTTTTATTTTTTGAATACTGGGCAGACGGGATTCTTGGACTTACCTCTGGGCTGTTACTTTCATCTGTACTCGAGTATTCCATGTTTGTGATATTCTTGTGGGAGAGTGCGTTTTCCTCTGTTTCCCTGTACGAGGTCGTGTCGTGTCGTGATACTGCAGGAGGTAGATGGAGGGCGGAGTACGTAATATGTAGGAGGGTAGTATATTTGCTGACTTATCTGATCTGATCCGAGGGATTTCGTTTCGTTTTCGGTTTCGTTTCTATATTTATTTCCTTTCCTTTCTCCTTTCGTTTCGTGGTTCATCGTTTGATGTTTATTGGTTTATTGGTTTGGGGGTGTACATCTAAACCATCATGATGTACTGTACTGTACTGTAATGTATGTAATGCATTCCATAAATATCTCTTCTTGCTTCCTCTCTTTTTATTCTCTGAAAAAACGCAACGAGGTGTGGAAAACATTCCTTCATTCGTATGAGATCGGTCTGCTGGCTAGACAAGAAAATATTATTCTCCGAATCTAATCTAGGATGGATGGATGGGGAATGTTGTACACGGATGGGGGCGGGGTGCGGGATTCGTTGGCATTTCCATATGGTACTACCAAGTCTGATGAACTTGATATGTGTGGTGTTCCACTACATACATCCCCCCCCCCTGATGTATGTATTTAAAGGGGTATCAACTGTCAGTCAGAGTGCGAAAGTGTTTTTCATTTGATCTCATTTGTTTTTATTCTCCGATGTCTGACTGATGCAAGGAGCCAGGAGTCTTTTCTTCACATCCCTTTGGTCTTGAATTTGTTCAGGGGATGAGGGTGAGGGGATTTGATGTCCTAGTTTGGTTCCTGGGGATGGATGGATGGATGGATGGATGGATGGATGGATGAGGATATGCAATGCAGAATGCCGGTAGTCTTTTTTTCACATCCCTTTGGTCTTGAATTTGTTCAGGGAATGAGGGAATGAGCGGATGAGGGGATTTGATGTCCTACGGCACGTGTACTTTGGTTCCTGAGGATGGGTATGCAATGCAGAATGCAGAATGCCGGTCTCCTAAATGGAGGGTTTGATTTGGTACGGTACGGTACCTTTCTAATTTGTTTCTTGTTTCCTGTTGTTCCTGGCGGTTTCTGGTTGTTTCTGTGCAGCGAGTATGAGGAGGAGGTTTCAAGTTATGTTGGTGAGTTGAGGTGATGGAGCTGACAGATTTCATTTCTCGGGATTTCTTTTTCTTTCGAGATGCTCCTTTGATTCATTGTGTTAATTGTGTTACCCAGGTCAGACCAGACCAGACCAGACCAGGCTACATCGTAATTATATCGGTAATTTAATAATCTTGGGTGCAGTGTGCGATTCTGACAGTGCGGATGTCAATGTCAATCTCAATTTGACACTTTGACACTTTGTTTGAAAGGCTGATGGTAGATGGTAGATGTGGCAGTCATTTCATGCATGTCATTCCAATACCCGTGTTGGGTGTCAGTTTGGTAAATTGGATGGATGGAGGAGGGGTTGTGTGTACTACAGTACGTCGGTCGCTTAATGTATGATGTGGGTGTGGGTGTGGGTGTGTGGTCACTAGTGGAGTGTTGGAGTGTGGACTCCTTTTAATGAATAATGATATGGAAAAGTTGTTAACGACGAAATATTTGCTTGGTGTCCTGATAAATGGAGATAGAGAGGGGTTTGCATGTTACATGAGTGCTATACAAGGAGTACATAAGGAAGCTCTGCCGCCCACTTCACTCCTTATGCCTTTCCACACTTTCCAACCCTCTTTCTTCCCCACCAACCATCCATATTACAAATTACATGGCTGTTTGTACGTTAGCACTACCTGTTACTTAATTCACTGCCTCTCTTAAGTAGTCAGGCATAGTCCCTCTTATGTGAAGTCCTAGAACAGTCCCAGGCTCCTCAGGTGCATTTATGAGTAGGTATACTCACCTACTTACCAGCCCACACCTTACTTAATAAACACTGTACACACCCAGCTAACCTACTCTACCGCATTATTCCTGTCAAACATAAACATATAAGACATATTTTAACAAAAGCTCGTTCATAAAAGAGTATTGCGATGCTATTTAGCACTGATTTAGATCGCGCTCTTTTACGCTTACATAGTAAGCTAGTTGTAATTTGTACTTGCCATTTGCCTTATTTATAGCTTAATCATAGATTGTAGTTTGTACAGTACAACAGTTTATGGGAGAGAAATCAGGGGGGTGCTGGTACGTCAGTCACGTCACGTCACTCACCTACTGTAAATCAAAACACACACACACGCGATATCAACAACACCAAAACACCAAAACACCAAAGGTCAAATTTACTTTCCCACCAAAAAAAAAATATCAAAAAATCAAAAAATCAAAAAAAGAAGTAATAGACAGATGCGGCTAAGATCACAGGAGCCCGCCCCCCTCACTCGTTCTAGATCGCTCTAATAAGACAACTCATCCCTCCTGCGGCTAATCCTCGACGGAGGGCCCACACACCATCTACACTAGAATTGCGGGTTTGATGGATGCTAACTTTCTTATTCTGATATGGAAAGGTATTGTGGGGATTTGGGTGGGTGGAGTGGGGTGGGGGTAGTGGTGGAGCGAGGTTTTGCCAGAAGGCGCTGCTTGTTATGTGATTCAGGGGTGGGTATATGTAGGACCTGTAGTCTGCACTTTAGGTATTTTAGCTCTGAATGCAGAAGTCTGAATGCAATATATCTTGGTTGCACCTACATGTATTCTGATTATAATAGTTGGTGTGTTGGTGTGTTATGAGCCTTATCCTTTACTGATTATATGAAATTTGATATATGGCTAATAAGACTAGATATTTAAATACGCACAGGAAATAAGATGAGACGTCTTTCTGATAAGGCTAGACTAGGCTATTTCGATGCCTAAACTAATCTCTTCTCAATAGAAGATATCCTGGTTAGATGGAGGATCTTTGGCTCCGTCACACTACAAACCACACCTTTTTCTTCCTGTGGGATTCAGAAGCGTGATATTGTCGTTTTTATACTTGATCTGGGCTTGGTTTTAAGGCATATAATCTTACAAGTAAGAGGATTCTGTGTCTCGATCATGGGAAGTAAAGTTTGAAGATTGTGTTCGTCTTTGTATCGTTTTTGGGTAATGGGAGCTTATTCTATATACTACTAAATGGGAAATTTAGGAGGAACTTTAGATGGCTTTCTTTTCCTGAGGTGTTCTATAGTTCTCTTGATTTGATGCGGAACCGGGATGTAGATTCTTTCAGCGATAGATCTGCTGTGGTAAGGAATTGGCGTGTCTTGGTTATGGTGTTGATGCCTTCGGCTGTCCCATAATTGAGAAAGTCTAGATACTGGAAACTTATCATCGTAAAGTGAACTTTCATTTATATTTCCTGCTTTTGAGGGGGATTGTTTTACTAGCATTTAAGGCTGGATTTCTGGCTTGGTACTCGGTAGACAAGATCCATGAGGGAAAGCTGTGGTGCGGAAGTTTTAGTCTTTGGTGGGTGATTGGATTACATGAGAAGAAAGGGGGGACCACAGTTAAGCGAGGGGATATTTCTTGACATCTCCGTAATATTTTCTCTTTTGGACAATAACTTCCTTCTCTAGCTAAATTATGAGAAGTAGAAAATGAGTGGCAGGAATAATGAAGTTTGCCTTATAGTAAATACTTTGTTTCAGGGCTATTCTGTGAGTATTTTGGATGTTTCTGTGTGAAGTCGTGCACTTCTCGTTTCATTAAATGGGAATGTGGTAATTTCTGGGTAGTTACGAATTAACTCAAATTCAAGATCTAACTTCCAATTTTGTAAACCCTTCTAGAATAATGATTTTAATGGTACTGGGATTTTCTAGTAAAGTAGGCGTTCATGTGGTAAACTCTGCTAGAACCTTAAAATACGCAGGATATTTCCACAGAAATACAGAAAAGTGCTTTCAACTGATTGACAAGAATACTACCAACTAAATAATAATTATGCTAGCCAATAGTACCAACATCTAATGAAAGTGAAGGTTATCGATGTGGTGGTGATACCTGAGCGTACCAACTAGTACAGTGGCACGAGTGGTCTACGTCATCACATTCCTTTCTCAGGCCTCCTCAACTCTAATATATAGCACCTTAGTCCCACTACATCTAACAAATAATAGGTCAAATGAGCTGTAATCTTTATCAATCACCTTTTAATCCACCTGATTTTCAAATTGATACAATGTCTAACTTTGGCAAGGCACATCAGTCCTTGAATGGTATGCGAATACACTCCCTCTCTCATTCTCAATGGGTGGGAAAGTAACAGTATTATGTAGTCTTCAAGAAACCTCTTATTCTCTTTAGTAAAGAGCCGATGACTGGTTTCTATCGTAATGGATATTGTGATGTTGGACCCGAGGATAGGGGAAATCATGCGATTGCTGGTTAGTCTATTTTCTTCCACGCTCAACTCTCATAATCCACAGGTGATAAATATTGTGAGATAATGTGAGATGTTTGCTGATCTTTATAAATGTATCCAAAAGTCACACTCACAGATTCTTTTCTGGACTTCACGGCTGCGAATGGGAATAATCTGAGAAGTGCTGGGTTGACTGGTGGTTGCAAATGGTGTGTGTGTGCTGCGAGAGTAGGTTCCTTTAATCACAACTAATCCTAAGTCAATTGAGAGAGAGAGAGACTGATTCGAATGTATGTTTAGTGGAAAGAAGCACTTGATCATTACAAGAAATCTGGTGATGATGCTGCGACGAAGAGTGTGGTTCCAAAGGTTCATTTAGCGTCTACCCACGAGAAGGCTTTGGACGTTGTTGCAATGGAGGATTTGAAGTATGTGCTCTATGCCCTATGCTCTATGTTATGTCTTTTTCTGTACTCCAGATATTGTGAGAACGAGAATGATGCTAATTTGTATTTGTGATAGGAAATTTGCTGCGGAACAGGAAGTACCAAAACAACTGGGAGACAAGGAACTTTGAAGATTATCCATGTCATAGTGGTTTTTGCTTGGAATTAAATGGACCGAATAGCAAATCAAGTTATAGCTCTTTAGCCTTTCATTCCTAAGTAGCTGTTACTTCAACTATTTGCCTTCGAAAAATTACCTTGGATGGATGGATAGAGACGTTCATTTTCAAGGCCATCGACGAGTTTGATACTGAACGAATTATATGATGTGTTTCCATAAAGGTTTAACATGCGATGCATTTTAGATGTCTACTTGTGTAGAAATGCACTCTCTTAGCCATCGAGCTTTCAGTGATGAGCGAAGACAAGACTCCTGGTAGCATTATGGTGCTAATACAAGTTTCAGCAATATCAGCGAAAACTTCCTAACCAGTAGGATTATAGCACTATCTTGATCCGAATAGTTACTTGGGTGGCAAAAGCAAGCGTGTTTCATATTCTGTTGAGTGTACAACACTTAAGTTGCCGCTGTCTCGAAGATCAATGGACAATACACCCATCACAGACAAGCTAGTCTCGATTTCTTCCCAACACTCGCATAAACTTGCCAGAAGAATTTGCACAATATCATACTGTTGCCAGGTACGTAGTTACAGTGGATTCTGAAGAGCAACAAAGTGGCAGGAAAGGTTGTGTAGGTCTATTCAACATGCTAGCGTCTGCTAGCGCTGGGGCCATCTACCCGGCTTTCCCCGCTCGTGTGTAACCTTTGATTTGTAATGATTTGTAATAACTGTAAGTGAATGGAAATAGTCAGGCACCTGACCTGACAACACATACTCCCCCCCCTAATTAAATGTTATTTCTGACAGCTTCATTCACTAAAATTGGTATGGCAAAACGACTGAGCGCCCACAAAATAATAAAGTTCACGATTAACATTTAATTAGGGGGGGGGGGGAGAGTAGAGAAGAAGCAATTATATCGAGGCTTCTCTAACCTCTTCCTTTGAGCCAAGATATCGAGAGTCGAGTGAGTTTCTAGGATTGATCGAGGACCTGTGTCAATATCCTGCCAAAGTATTTATATTTTCCAACAGAACTCTTATGAATGACTTAGGATAGCTTCTGGACTTATCAAATCACTCAAATATGCCCCCAATATGGTTTTCATAGAGGGAAATCAACAGTTTCCTAGAAAGAAGCTTCAACTGTGCAGTTTTTGGCGGGTTTCAACAAGAAGGGCGAATTGCCCTCAAACATCTGGCCACGTGGTCTCACAAAACACCTCTTTGGATACATGTTCAGATGATTGCAGGTTGACTTTGCTTCACTAGGATTTCTCCTTGAATGATTCACGTCTGTGCAACGTCTGAACTCTGAAATCTGACTCCTTTCAGAAACGCATTTGCTAGCAAAAGACACTAAAGATGATTTCCTAGCTCTGGTTGGTGTGACTATAACTTTGAAGTGCTCAATCCAGCCAAAGAAAATGTTCTCAATGGCCACGTGCCTTTAACATTCTTCTCCAGTGTCAGTGGTATGTAAGCCATTAGTGCCTGGTGGTGCTGTTACGAAAGATTGTAGGTAAGCGAGTTCACTATCCTTGGCAGTTGACAAGAGGCTTGTTCAGAGCTAGCATGCACCAGGCACTGCAAACTGGAAAGCTAAACCTTACAAATAATCAGACAATATTACGTGATTTGCGCAATTGTCTTTTTTCGCAATTGGCCGTAAGCTAGAGCCAAATATCTTATACAGGTATGCTTGCAATAAAAAACTCGCTTAAGTTGGTTTGTTATGTGGGGCTCAGCCCTCACAACCATTACGCTGTATGATTGTTCCTCTAGAACACACAGGAAGTCTGCCTTTCAGAGATCATCATGAGTATAGGTTAGTCTAGAATACCAAGATTCACATGTTCTGATGACAGGCTCACTTGCCCCTTTTTGTATGTAATTGGCTTGAGGTGACTACTGCTGTGGTTGAAAACTTTCATACATCATTAAACTTGTAGGCAGAACTATTCATAAAATTCAACCTATATCGCTCTCCTAGTCTCAGAAGAGAAGACACTGATATCTACATTCAAACAAAATGTCAAACAAAAATGGCAACAGGCAAGGCTAAAAATGCCAAACAGAGCTATTGCGTAACAATTGATCCAATGTTTTAGTGTTCACTTCAAAGAGGGACTGCTTATATTGTATATTCACTACTTCTATCGCGGCTTGACCCGCTTCCAAATGGGTATTTCGCTATATAGCGGGAAGCGGAGATGCCCTAAGTACCTACTTCACCACTATATCATACGTCATCCCTACCAGTGAATTCAAAATTCACTTCTTATATAGGCAAAAGGTCACCGACTTCTCAAAACCGACCTTTCCACTACTTCCTTAGCTTCTCCCTACCCCTCAATAGCTCGAGGATGCTTTACCCAGCGATGCCCTTCCTGCGTGCTTCAACGCACACCCCTTCCTCTCCAAGCACTCCCTCGACCACCACTTCTCGCGCCCCCTCACCAAGCGCAAGCTCCACAGCACTTGTTCTCTATACCCCAAGAGTCGCTCGCGATACCACCTCTCCACGTACTTCTACCACGCTTGCTCTCAACACCCCAACCACTTCTCGCGCCCCCTCACCAAGCGTAAATACGACAGGCTCTTCGTGCTCCTCTTCAACTGTCGTTTATACACCCACTTCTTCAGAGGTTTCTAGTAACCCTGCTCCTCTACCCTCATTCGCCACCCCCATCCAACTCGCAGGGATGGCTGGAATGCCACCATCGCCAGTCTCCATCCCAGAGTCTGAACCAAAGGGCAAGGCCGCCGAAATGGAGATGTTGGGGGCCTATTTGTGCCATAAGGGACCTCATCCTCCTGCCAATGTCTTTTCGCAGCTCGTTGAAGATACGGGCTTAAGCGAGTCTCAAGTTCTCGTAAGTCACTTCTGATCTTTTAGTGACATCTTACTGACATTTACCACAGGCTTTCTGGCAACTCGAGTGGCTCCGCACCAAATGGGGCGCGGATATCTGGGATACCCTGGATATCCACTGCAAGAACAACCAGCGCTTCGTCCACAACGGACGAGCAATGGAGGAGTTCGCGTCGAAGACCAGGATCGACGTTCGTTACATTCGGGTATGTTAAGCTCGCTCTTCCCCCTCCCCATTTCAACCAACCCCATTCTTCTTCTCATCTTCCGCCTTGTAACCTCGAGTCTTGAAACTAACATAGGGCGCATAGGAATTCACCACACTTAAGAAGAAGTACGACGACCCGGTGACCCCCCGAATCATGGAATCATCACCACCAGCCGTAGGAAGCAGTGGCACCAAGCCAGGTGAATATGAATATGGCAATTATAGTACCGTTGGCGGGGGTAGCAGTTCTGTACAAGAAGGACTTGCATATGGCAGAGGAGAGCATGTGGATGGGGTGTACAGTGAGGTGAACATGAGCAGTTCACCGGCACCAATGAGCAACCATTCCAATGATGGTAACCCTCCTGGAGCTGCTTCAATGCACTCTGATGATCATAGCACCGTTCGGGGTGTCTCTCGTTACGAGAGTGGATGAACGATAATGATGATGATTGGGCGTGTTAATTTTGTGGATGGATATGAAGGCCACTGCGGGTCAGTGGGAGTCGGTTGGGTTTGTAACACCGCCACTCATACTTGTAGTTCAGGAATTGTTCCTAGGATTCTCTGTTAAGAAAATGGTAACGGAAACAACGATTGATTTTTTATCAGTCAGTAACAATACATTGATTTCCACCAAAAATAATATGTACATGTATGCAAAGGGCTTCTGTGATTCATTAAATATTTTGAGATAATTTCATCTGTGCCATAAATGTTTTCATAGTGGTGTTGAAGCCATTTCGATGGTCGTTTCAATGATCCTGTCATGATCGTGTCATAGCAATGTATGACATAGGATGTCATAAATCCATCGAAAATGCACTTGGATTCACTCTCCTTTTGTCTTACTAAGCATTTATGCACTGACACTTGAAACATATCCTAGTAGCATTCGCGTAGCCTCTGTAAAGAAGCGTTATTTTAAGAAGCTTTCTATTTAATTTAGAATACTTGGTATACTAAAGTTACTACCTTTTTATCTATTACTCTTTATATCACTACAGTCACTAGATTATCTTGAATGCTGTAAGTAATCCAAATTCTCAACTCTCTACAAGTTATTGCCTTGTTATTTAGTTTTCTACAAATTATAGCTCTTAAAATCCTAAGAATATAGAATGTTACCCTTTTATCCATTCCTCTTTGAAAAACTAGAGTTACTAGATTAGCTTATATGCTTCAAGTATTCTAAATCCTTAAGTCTATACGAGTTGTTGCCTTGTTATTCGTTTTTCTTATTACAACTATCTAAACCAAATGAATCACTCGAGTATATCTTAGCAATCGTGTTTGTTTACTATGATTCAAATATTATGAAAAGAACAATCTTACTTTATACAGTTTATATAATAATAGGTACAGTAATATTCCACTGATACTGTATAAGCCCGTAAATCAGCCCGAATATCACTTGCACCACCCTTATTATTTAAGCAATTACGTACACGTAATATTATTCTAAATTAAGTGATTTCTATTACATTTGATTCTTTAGACTCGTAGCTTTAATCTAACGTAATATTAAAGAAATCCCTTCTATAGAACACTCTAATATTTAGTATACTACCCATCGGCTATAATAATAGCTATAATCCTCCTACCTATACTCAACTATAATCTATCGAACAACAAATCGTCGAGAGTATCCTACGCTACCTATAAACAAGACTTAGACGTAATCCTACCTCCTCCGACTCGCTCTTGTTAGTAGCTACCTCGGGAAACATCTATATAACTCGTCTTTTAGGTACTACCTTTTACCACGCCTCCGCTCTATGAAATACTCGTCGCTCTATACTACTAAAGCATAGTCCTCCTTCGTCTAATGCCTCCTTTCTAGGTACTAGGCAAGCCGCTTCGCTATATTTGCCTCTATAAGAAACGGGCGGCATTTAGCCCTCTAATTGGTGATTCTGTACCTGTGTTGTGTGTAAAAAGAAAGGTTCGCCAGCTTAGACCAAATTCGGGGTTTTATACAGTAGCAGTGATACATGACTGTAGTGATGGTTTGTATATTTAATTTTATTATAGCAGTAGTTAGAAAATATATTCCCTCTCTTCTTGCTTCAAATCATCGCCTCCGAATCCAGTAGTAAAGGTAGGCACTAGTCAGGCAGTGAGTCTTTCTCAAGGCAGTGTAAGTGCACAAAACCTTTTCATTGAAGAATCAAGATACACATTTTGCCACGACTTCCTATGACTTCTTATCTTCAAGCTAGTGTAAGGATACGGACTTGGTGAATCGCTACTCTCTATTTCGTTAAGAGAACTATGCTCTGTTGTAACTTAGTAGGTAATGGTTATATATATGGGCATATAACAGAAGTGTTGTTTAGCTACTGAGTAGCTGTCCTAGGTATAGTTTTGTTACTCATGACAATAATGATTATGTTCTGGAATTATACTTGTAAGACTATGCTCCTACTTATGTCCTAACATGTAACGGGCATGCTAGAGTCTTCTAGCGCTTAGTTACGTCAACTTCAAGCTCAGGGTACAGAGTTGCAAGCCCAGAATAATCCACATGCTCTTGTAGAACTATGCCGCTTAGGTGCAACCCCCTATCAACAAATCAAAGCATCTTAAAATCTTGCGATGTAAGACGCAGTGTATATTGGTGAACTTTCCTTGTTACAAAGCTAAGCCTTGAAGCATCACCCAGGTCTTGAAACTGGTAAATAAGTGCTCTTGTACACATACATACACATGTAGATAGCATCTATGATAATGACAACCTATATTAAGTCCTCCTTGTATGGATCCTACTTGAGATTGAGACTAATACGACCAGTGGTAGTATGTTGGGTCCAGTTCTAGGATTTCACAAGTAATTCAAGCACATATACCTCCATTCACATCTCAATTACCTCAAGTCATTCCTCTCCTAACTACACTTCCTCTAAACCTAGCTCTAGATTCTTGTGATAATACATCAAACTCATAATCATTTGACCAATCTGAACTACTACTAATTACAATTTACCCATCCAAGAAGAGGTAATCCAGGATATTCACATTACATACTTAAGACAGAGCTAATAGTAATAAATAAATACAGCGGCACTACCAAGCAGTAAGATAGTTGCGTGTCACACACCAAAAGCTCAGACCATATATTAAGCGAGTGATAAGGGGGCTTGAGGGGGGTTCTTTAGGTTAGGTTCTGTTTCTGTTTCCTATTAAACTGTTCAACGGTCGATCACTTTCTCGGCAAGGTTTTCAAGTACCCAACAAGACTACCAGGGGTCCAGGACCTCCTCATGACAAGCGTACATCAAGTCTTCAAATTGATCAAACGCGAAAGCTTGATCCTCTTTGTCTAGATCTCGTACATGTCGTCGCTAATATCTTGTAAAACAGATTTTATATTGTTTCTGTTCCTCTCCTCTTGTTGTTCTAAGTAGGTTACTGTGAAGGATTATGGATCCATCCATGGAAGTTCATGAATGTAATTCACGTGATAGATATTAATTCTAGTGTCCCCGATTTCTCCCCAATACTACACCATAAAACTTCAAGATGGCAGGTTCAGCAATGATGGGAGGGTCCAGCGGCGCGAGAGCGCTGGCTAGTGACCTCCGGGTTGCGACATCATCCAACTGACAAGAACATGCTCGCAAAAGGACACCAAGTTGCCTACCACTCTTACACTCACCCACCTATGGAAGGTCTCCCTTCCCTGGCTACCATCGATTGGGAAATCCAACAAGATATCAACTTTCGACAGACTTCACTTCCGACATACTTCGAAGCTAAAGTTACTTTTATAAGGACAGATAGTAAGGGGGAAGACATTAGCGCGCCGACTTCGCTCCCGATGATTCTAGTTTATAAATAACAGATATATACCTTTAAGGGATCTATATATATATTGTAAAACAGGCTAAATACATCAATAAAACATAGTATTAGCGTAGAAAGTAGTAGGCTATAGGTTACTTCCCTAACTTATTACATTCCCAAGCCCTAAACTATCACTTTTACTCTAACATTACTCCCATAATATATCACGTACTCTATCACTTACTCTTTCATTCTCTCATTCTCTTACTTCTTCTCTCTCTTATTATATTATATTACTTCTACTTTACTTTACATCCAATTTTCTCAAGTAGAGCGACAGCATAAGAATAAAAATGAAAAATGAAAAAACATAACATCAAACCAGCAAAAGAGTTCAGGCCCCAACCTCCGCTAAACGGGGGCAAGGGCCTTACATCTCTCGGGGCAGCTGTCGCATTTCTGTCACTACAAATAGTTAGTACTGCTATCACATAGAAATAAATGGGGAAAAACTTACACTTTTTTGAGCACAGCGACACTGAAAAGCTGTTAGACGGTGGTAACAGCTAGCGGTGCGGCGCATATGGGTGAACACCGACTAACTGACTGGGCCAGGCGGACAGGTTTAATCCCAGTTTTGGTGACAGGAAATGTGGTAATTAGGGATATCAACAATATTTGGTGGTTTTTGTGGGCCGAAGAGTAGACGGGGGGCCGTGATTGGTGGGAATTATTCGGGGTTGCTGGCGGTCAGGTGTCAGGGGGGCTTTGTGTTACCTTGACGCGAAGATGAGGAGCTTACTTTGTTTACGATATGATTCGTCGGTTGGTGGCTGCTTGGTTGGAGACAGACCGGTTAATTACTTGAATAGCCTATCCTAGATTCGGAGTAGAGTTTCTAAGCAAATAGTACAGAACGTCCAAAGTCAAGAATCCGAAGTAAAGAGACTCCTCGGGTGAATCGAGCTATCAAAGGTAGAGGAGTCAGAGGAGCCGAAGAAGGAGGCGGGAAGCAGGCAGAGGTGTTGAAGAGGATGACGGGATATGGCGGAAGATGGAGGAAGATGAAGATGGGGGAAGATTGAGAAAGAGAAGGAGGGTTCTTGAAGAGGGTGAGCTATTTAACTAACTACTCCTGTCCTTGTTCACTTAAACCAATATCCATCCTAGGGCAAGAACTCCACTACCCCCAGGGCCCATGCTTAATGTACTTGTGTGAGGTGTATCTGCTTTCCTACACCACCTATTACTAAAGCACTTTTTGAAAAGAACAAGGTATATAGAGACTATCCTCTTCTGTCTCGCTAGATGATCTCAAGATAATCACGAAAGCAAAAAACCCCTAGTGGTAACAACACCAATCGCTATAAATAGTAACAACTCAGCGCTTTCCATATTATATAAAACCTCACCAATCAGGACTTTTAGATAAATTCTAATATGCCGAGTTGCCCGGGGGTCGCAAAGCTAAAGAGGGAAGTCAATCTAGCAAGAATTTCATTACCTGATTAGAAACTTTGTTTACTACTAATTCGGTAAGGCAGTAGATATACTAACAATCGAGGGAAGGGGGGGCTGATTTACCGACCGCTTACTTTCACCTGCCTTTTACCAGCTTTGCTAGTACCAAATTACTAATAAAGCCATTCCCACTTTACGGCTATTGTACTAAAGAACACACACCAATCAAAATCTTAAACCAGGAAACAAACAAAACCACTATTCGCAGCCCATCGGTCTCCATTCTCCTGCCACAAATCACCCGTCACCATACCACTTCATCCGATACTTCATCTTTGGGGTCTCACCAGCAAGCCGGGGGGGGGCTCGAGTTATGTATCCTTATCAGAGCTATTTTCTAAAGATGCGAAGAGTGAGGTAATTATCGTGTAGGCTATAAGATTCGAATATTGCCCGGGGATCGAACATAGTGAGTAGATTCTTTGTATGAAGTTTCGTGTATTCTTGCAATTTATATGCGAGCTTGTCACTTGGTGCTTTATTAACTCCCGTCGAGTGTTAATTAAAGAGTAGATAGGTTATATATCGAATTATAGTTCATGAAATTAAGTAAGAATCTCATCCTTACACGTACCATATCTCGAAAGTAGGTGGCTTGAGTGATTACGAATTAGAAGGTAGAAATTGAGCTTAAGAGTGCCAGTAAAACCTATACCACCAACAGTCTTACGTAGGTATATATATGACAATATCATGGTTTGCATCATTAAAACACCACACAAAATTGAATACCAATATCCTTCCATCATAATCAGAACTCTCAGCTCCCCAGGGTGCTAGAATACCATTGAAGCATTCCAACTCCATCCGCTAATCAGACACCTCCAACAAGAATCGTCTAGGCCCCCTCCCCCGGATAACTCGTCTCTATTAATACCCCATTTCAATCCCAGAGATCTTCATCCTAATAAAGGTGTTCCACGGAACATCCTCGATGTTACACCTATTTTCGACCCCTAAGTACAGTCTCCATCGATTTAACAAGACATATCTTCAAGACACAATCCAATAGCCAACAATCAATCAGTAGAAATTTCCATCAGAACATCCATTTACAATATTATCATCCCCTAATTCTACGTACAACCAAATACCTTTTCTCAGCTCCCTAAATATCAAAAAAGGGGGCAACAAAAAATAAGCGAGAAACAGCCATTTATCATCGCTCGTCCATGTACAGTACAGCAGGCAGTATCTAGAGCTATCTATTCGCCATCAATAAACCCTATTTCTAAAACATTCTTGCGGTCTGTAATTATTTACTCTTTTCTAATCGATTATAGGTTCATTTTAAAAAGAAAGTCTTTAGAGGAAGTCAAGGAAACCTTTAAGTAAAATAGTAGACGTAGATATAGTGCACAGTTCACCAAGTAGCTCTCAAATAAAACAGGATATAGAATCCAAGGCACAGGGTGGGGTATACCTATTAAATACCCACACTACCCACCTAGTCCAAGGTTCAAAAATCACGTACCTGTAGGAGTTCTACTCCTACCTACCTACCAATTCACTCCACCCACTCCATACATAAACCACAACACAACACAACACAACACAACACAATCTACACATCCACTCTCACATTCCCAACCACAAACCAAACAAATGGAGCCGTAGATGGAACCCCCAATTTCCACGGATACGACCATATAACCTGGTACGTAGGAAACGCCAAACAAGCAGCCTCCTACTACACCACACGTC
>UNPR01000389.1:0-18802 GCA_900536425.1 Hymenoscyphus linearis | reverse complement strand
CTGGCTGGCTGGCTGGCTGGTGTTTACTCGAGTACGAGTATAGCCAAATTAAGAATTCTGCCAGTTCCTCTCCTCTCTCACCGCCGCCGTTCAGATTGGCCACTCGGACACGTTCCGTGGTCAACCTACATAAACACCTAAACCCACTAGAGGGGCGCACGGGCCAAATCCAGCCGAGTACAGGAAGTTTAGCCCAAAGTTTACAGTAAACAGGCATATCACTTCCTAATTAAGCAATCTGCCAGCTCTCTTACACCGCCGCCGTTCAGATTGACCACTCGGACACGTTCCGTGGTCAACGTGTATAATCTATTTTTGGAGCACTTTTATTCTGTCTAAAGTAATAACACTCACGACGTGACCCACGTCGCTCACTCGCTAAAGCTCGTTCGCTCGAGTGGGTCACTGTTCGCTCTGATAAATTTAACTAAATTATAGTAGTGATAGATAGGCAATTAAAGGATTACTACGTTGTCTCTTATAAGACTACTATAAACGCAAACGCTTTAGCCTAGCTATTTGTCCGAGAAGTCTAGAAACTCTATAGCCTCCCTTACTCTATTATCTTAGATCGGAGACCCTTGTTTATATTTAAGTTTTAGAGAGCCATTTATATAGTCTTTAAGGTTTAAGTTTAACTCTCTATAGTATATTATCTTAAGATAGACAGTTAGATAGAAATCTTTAATAAGTCTATTATAAGATACCTTCGCTTTTACTTAGACTTTACCTAAAGAAAATAGGTCTAGTACTTACTTTTAGCCGAGTTTACTGTAAGGAACGTAGTAGATAGATCTACTAATATATTACTATTCTTTACTAATTACAACTACTACCCTTGACTTAGCTTCTCTCTACCTATCGATATAAGTTCTTTATTAAAGAAAGAGATCGTAGGAACTTAATTTGCTCTAAAAATGAAAGAGATTTTAAAACTATCATAAATAACCCCGCTCGCTATATAAGATAATATAAAGACCCTAGTATATACTAGTAGGTCTCCTACCCTGGCGTATTATATAGGCGACTTAGTATTACTAAGTATAAAGAATATTACTTTAAATCGTCCTATTCTAAAGTTTGATTGAAAGTTTATTAGTCCTTTTCGGGTCTTTTAAGTTATAGGTTTACACTCCTATAAGTTATAGTTACCCCTAGAGCTTAATTCTATCTACCTAGTCTTCTATACTAATTTACTACACCCTTCTACTAGTGTTCCTTTACCTAGCTAGGTTAACCCCCCTACTCTATCGATTATCTTAGACAATAGTAGTTAAGAATTATAGACTATCTAAGAGATCTTAGATTGAAGACAAATTAATAGTTAGTTTAAGTATCTAGTAAGCTAACGTAGGTATAAGGATTAGGACACCTAGGAGCCGCTTGTAAATATAGTTATTAGTTTAGCCTCGAGACTATTATTCTACCGCTCTTTTCCTAATAAGTTACGTCCTATAAAAGAGGAACTTCGGATTACTCGTAGTTAAAAACTATAGATAAGGAGGGACCCTATATAAAAGATAAAATTTCAGTAGTAAATTGGGATTTGGCACGTGATACGCCTAGTAGTAGTAAATAGAGGTACTAGTTAGCTAGCTATATAGTCTTATCGCGAGGAGCAGTCTCTCCTTCACTCCTTATAAAAAATCTACTCAATACCCTACCCTAACACCTAGAGGAGGTAAAGCTTAAGTTTACTATATATATTAAGATAGTTAACGTAAAATACTCGCTTATTAGATAAATTAAGCCCTCTATAATTATAAGAGGACAAGGTATAGCGTTATAATAGAGAGTAAAGACTAAGATCTAGCGCCTAGATACGCTAATCTTAGACGCCCTATAACTACTTATAGTCCTACCTTACCTCTATATATCCTGATTAATCGACCTAATTTGTTTCGTGCCGTACCCTACTAAAAATCGGCAACACTACTACTTTTATATATATATTTATTTATCAATTGATAAGATACGATCGTTATAGACTCAAGGCATTATAGAGGAATAGAATAGACAATTTTAGTTGGTGTTACTATATAAAAAGTATAGTAAATAAGGGTGGTGGTAATATAGGTCTCGGAACAAATTAGGTCGGTTAATTAGAATACGTAGAGCTTACTACTCTCTAGGCTGTCGGACAGACCCTATATATAGTATAGACAAAAAGACAGCCGTAGAGGACTTTAAGGAATTATAGTTGATACTAGACAACTTTTAAGTTACTATCTTCTCGGATAGGTTAGAATAAAACGAATATAGTATTAGGTAGGTAGGCTATAGCTATACTATCTACCGAGGCTAATAATAAATCGTAAAGGGCTATAGCTCTATTAATAGTATATCCTACGCCTTTAACATAGAAGTAATAGAAGCGTAGAGAGAACTAGAGTATATTATTAGGCGCCCTCTAGAGGTAAACTAAAAGCGAATAACACTATATATTAATAGTACGTTAGTAATATAGTACGCTAGAGAAGACGTATTACTATTATTATAATAAGCCTTCCTTAATATCTAGGGCGCCCTAGACACCTATAATATCTGGCTCCGCTAGTTCCCCGGCTATATAGAGATTAAAGGTAATAAAGCGGCGGATAGACTCGCTAATAAAAGAGCTAAGAATACCCCTCGAGATACTAGGTGTTACAAACTGGGAATGGGGTCTCAAGTTACGTGTAGACGTCACGTGGTCCTACATTTCCACTTGTATATATCTAGAGTTTTCACGTCTAATTCCAGGCTCCTAAGAGCATTTTCACCTACTATTCTATGCGCGATACTAGGCTTATCTTATAACTAACTATAAGACACGTTAATATAAATTCGTTCCTTTTTGTGTAATTTCAAAGCGAACAGTGTCACGTGCGCGTTATTAAGCATATCTTTTTATCTCTAGCGAAATTTATTAGTATATTACAGATTTTAGGATAAACATTAGTATAAACGTACCTAGGTATACTCGACCCGCCCGTAGTAGTAGCGGTATCACGTTTACTACTAATAGCTACACGCTATTCTTTGAATAATTAAGCCTTCTTGTCCTTTCTAGCTTACTGTCTACCTAGCTGTCTAGTTATATAGCTGTCTAGCTAGCTAGCTCTCTCGCTAACTGTCTCGCTATTTAGCTAGCTACCTATATAGCTAGCTGGCTATAGGTGGCTTCTAACCGCGTTCTCGCGAGGTTAAATTTACTCAAGTAATTTTATATCCTAATCAAGTATTCTACTAGTTCCTTACACCGCCGCCGTTTAGATTAACTAATCGGATACGTCCGTAGTCAACCTACATAAATCTATAAATAGTAACCATTCTTTTAGTCTAAAGTAGTTAAAGCTTACGTAACCCACGTCGCTCGCTCGCTAAAGCTCGTTCGCATGAGTAGGTCACGTTCGCTCTGATTAGTAGTATTAAATCTATTACAAGAGACCTCTAAAAATAGGCTAGAGCGAGCTAGTAGGAACAACGTAGTAAGAAACTCTCTATATAATATAAGAGCTTTATTATATTATATTATATTAAGCCCTCTGCCTACCTCGACCTCTCTTATACTATACTCTGCCAACTCCTCGCTATCTACTTAGTATATAGAGACTTTATATAGTACTATAAGAAGTTCAAACACAACGACGTTAAACTTACCTACGCCTATAGAACAGATAAGACCTTATAATACCTAGTTTTCCATTAAAGGATAATTAGTAGGTTCGCTATATAGCCCGTTTAGCTACAGCCCCCCTCCCTATAATAGGTAGGAATCTATTAAATATCTCTCGCGCCTTATAGCGGTACTAAAGTAGTTTACTAAACTCTTAGGAGTAACTAGCTTCTATACTAGGATCTGTGAGAACCTTATACTAAATATAACATAGTTTCAGAACGAAGATTTTAGACTAAGGAGAGAAGGAGAGAAGAAGGTACAAAGTGGCCTTAGTAGCCGACGAGGCCACGCCAAGGGGCCAAGGAGGGCCAGGCACGTGACGTCTAGGATGGGGACGTCATAGAATCTATACCTAATAGAGTATATATATATAATATATTTCTTTTCTTTTCTACATATCTCTAGGGGCTTTCTTTTCTTAAAAACAACAACCTCTAACTTTAGCTCTAGATTAGGTAATAAATTGTTACGTGTAGGAACAGTAAATGTAAATATGTAGATAATAATAAGTGTAAAGAGCAAAGGTGGCCAGAATGGCTATATATATACAAGTAGAGGTGTGGCTGTTACGTCAGCCTGCTGACGTAATCCATGAACCTCACAGATGCTAACGCAATCTATATAAGGCTCTACGAGTCTCATATAAATGTTACTACTACAGGTTTAGGGGCTCTAGCTAGAAAGGGCTATAACCCTATCCTAATAAAGACTCTATAAAAATAACTCTTTCTTTTATTAGTGCCTATAAGGGCAACGAACTAATACTACCTCACGTAGTACTAACTAGCTATACTATATATACCCTCGGGCTTAAGTAAACTTAGGAAATCCTCTACTAAATTACCTAGTATCTATCCTAACTAGAGGGGAAGGTCTATAGTCATACGGCCTACTAGTCACGCGTACGTATGAAATACTTTCTAGGGTCCTACAATAGACTCGTGCTTTTATATATAATTCCCTAACTTAGCACGCCCATATACCCCTCGGGAGGTCATAGGAAGCTTAAGCCTTGCTTAGCTCTCCGCCAGGCGTAAAAATACTATCTATCAATCAATCAATCAATCAATTAATCAATGGGAAGTTTAAGCCCCGCTTAGCTCTCCGCTCGGCGTAAAAGTACTATCAATCAATCAATCAATTAATCCTCTCTTCTTCTAACTTCCAACTTCCCTTTCTCCTCCCTCCCCAAGCTCCACCGCTTCCTCAATCCACCATCCACCAATTCAGCCGGCCTCGGACTCCTATGTTCCCTCCCCGCCTTTGGGAACTTCTCCTCCAATCCCAACCTCTTCACCTCAAATCTGCTCTTCTCCCTCCTCTCCATCTTCTCTCTAATTCTCAACGTGCGATGTTTCTTCAACGATATCTTGAGCGGAGTAAAATACTTATGTTTAAGCAATTTCCAGAGTCTGTTGATACGTTGTACAAGGCCTGGGAGATGGAAGACACGAAACAAGGTCCCGGCGATGATGATGAAGAACTCGACTGTGACTTGAAAGGCCTCGACGAAGGATGAGCGGGCACGACTGTCGTTTGCGAAAAGGAAGGCGGTGGCGATTACGCAGAATGATATGGGGACTTGGTGGTATTAGTATGTGATAAGAAGAAACGTTGAGGTGTGCGTGGCTTACGCATTGTTGATAGCATGAAGTTCATTGATATGTTTTTGGACTCTCCACTCCATTCTTGGATGTTCATTCCATATAGTGAGGTGAAAAATGACAAAGGAAGCTAGGTGAATTAGTGTCTTCAATTTATATGGAAGTGAGGGAGGACTAACAAAGAAGACAGTGAACACTAGATGTGGAAATCGGTTAGCGAATATTTCCATAATCCCAGACAAGTTTCTTACCAGTAAATATTGTGACAGCCCTCGATTGCTCCCCGGCATCGATAGCTTCGTAAAGAGAAATCTGATTTTGTTGCAAAGAAATAAGATCATCGTACTATTCACGGTCAGCTCACTCGATATTTCGTCGTCATCTCTTTCTTCCGTCTTACTCCCTTAATAGTGACCTGTAAATTATCCATCATTCTCGTAATCTGCTCATGTTGTCTATCGATCATATCCACAGCCTCGTCTAAATACCACACTCCACTGCCCTCGGTTAAATGAATCCTCTCGGCATATTCCTTTTGCATTTTCCCAACATGGGTCTGTTGCTTTTCCAATATCTTTTTGATAATACCTAGTTCATCTTCGGCATCCCGAAGCTCACGCAAGTCCCGGATATCTTGAAATATTTGTTGCACATCCCTAGTAGACCCACGAAGTCTTCGACCACGTCCGAATTTCAGTCGTGACCAAGACCGTGCTTGGCTTTCAGTCTATGGAACGTCAGAGAAGTCTTTATCCACCATCCGAAGCTAGAAAAATCGGTTCATGTCATACAGAGACCTTTGCTGGAGAATAGTGCCATCTGCCCCAAACAAATAGGGATTACTTACTAGTCTTTCAATGTACCTTCCAAAATGCGTCATTACATGTGGCTCCTTGGTTTCGAATCTATCGAATAAAACGGTAACGGCATGTCTTACAACAAGAGCGGCCATATCCCATTTGTCAGTGATCTTGTCGGCTTTGGATTCCAAGTCCTTTAATATGGCAGTCTGTATATCCCCTTTCGATTTTAATAGCGGTGTGATACCGGGCGGAGCTTCGGGTTTTAATGCAGAGGAGTACATTATAGGACGCCCGCCAGGTTTGGGTTTGATATCAACCTCCTTAGGAGGAAAGAATGTGATAACAGTGTCTGAAAAGTCAGAAATAGAATCTTGCTCTCAGAAGTGAATGAAATTGAGCAAGTAAGAAAGCTTACCGTCGTCCATAACGAACATCCATAATTGATCCACGACTAATACATTACCAGGAGTACCATCTTCATCGTCAGATTCGTCATCCTCCCAGCCTTGAGCCTGAACATCATCATCCTCATCCTCTTTAAAAATCGAAGTCGAATTCCTAGAATCCAACTGCCTCGATTTGTACAGGATTTGATCTCTATCCCGAATTGAAGTATCCGGTAAAGTCGTGTACATATACTGGTCGAGCGACCTTCTGCAATGAAGTTGCTTATCCTCACCCAGACACTGCCAAATTAATCTCAGTCCTGGGGACTCGCTTAAGTTCTCCTTCAGCTTGCTGAATAATTTGAAGTTAGCCAAAAGCTTCCCCTCTGCTTTGCGACGCTTCATCCCTCCTTGCACTGCAAAAGTTCGCGATTCTTCTTCGATGCTTTGTTGATCAGGGGTCGATTCAAGTTTTATGCAATTATGGATAACCCTTTCTCTTCTCCGGAATTGTCTAAAGGGTTCCCAGTGTAGGTACGCTGGTTTGAGTGGGTTAGAAAATGCAAACCAAGAACCTCACTTTGTCTGGACATCCTCGAATACTTACGTATGTACATGACTTCTCTCACGCCACTGTATTTGCCCCTGTTTGTTGGATGGGGCGAAGAGACTCTCCGATAATGTTGGTTAGAACTCTTCTTCGTGGGCGACTGGCTTTCAGGTATGCTCCCGAAAAATTCGCACATAGAATGTATATATCGTGCGTGTGGGAGGTTATGCGTAACAGAATTCTGCCTTTTAAGCCAAAACTTGTCCTTTTTCATAGATCTTAATATTTAAAGCGGGTTCTAGTTTGAAGTTGAGTTCCATACCTTAAGCATCTCTTCGCACTGTTTTTCCTGGTTTGTTGCTGCTGCAAAACCACGAACTATCTCCTAAAAGGATTTTGATTCAGCCAGCCAAACTCAAAAGACCAAAAAGACGTGAGCAAGGAGGGAACGTACCTCAGCCCAACCGGTATGGGTACAAGGAATGTGAATCCATCTGCATCTGGGCCTGGAGCGTTCAAATTTCTCATTCCTTGGCGAAGTTGCTTCATTAGCAGTGGGCACATTTTGCCCGGTTGTTGAAAAGCTCAGTTTCCGTGCCGCCGAATTGACTGAAGCAGCAGATTTCTCATGTATTGGCAGACTGCTTCGCCTGCCTATAAAATTACCGTTTTCTGATATAATGGAAAACAATCCCGCATCATGATACGCTGTGAATATATTAGATCAGCTTTATTAAACATTATTCGAGCAAGCGGTGGACCCACAGTCTTTTGGCTTTACTACACCATCGCCAGTCTGTAACAAGACCGCTTTTCTATTATCCCCCTGTGAGATACTCCTCTGATTTCCAGGACGTTTTGATATTGCCAGGTTACTGCTACTCTCATGGCTCCGATGAGACGTTGGGGATTCATCCACACGGTTCGAGTTCTTCAATACAGATCGCGGTATCTTGGTATCCTTTGAAGCTATGGGGGCAAATTTTGGTTCGTACGTAGTTGGAGGACTGATCATATCATCTGGATGAAGAAAGGCCTTCATTTCACCCTCCAGAAGTTCTGCGAAGGACATGTCATTTGATAGGTGATATGGATATTCCTTATAAAAACAATGACTCTGGGCCTTGAATTTCTGCGTAATATCCCCAAAAGGCCAGAGCTCATCAAAGACACAGCCTTGCACTTCGCTGACGAAGTCTGCCTTGCTCGTCGAGGCGTGAAGACTATCATGTCTCACGTCCTTTGGATGCATGGTATCAAATGAAGCGGTTCCCCAGTGATCACAAAGAAGCATGATATTCGTACCCCTTTCTGATAATCCATATGTTGCCGATTCTGCTGGTACCACATAATTCTGCTGGTCATTAAGCTTTTCTCCATGTAGAGTCCATTGGAAACCGCCAGAAACTAATTCATATAGTGACCAGACTTTCGCACCCTTGAGAGCTGTGTTCAGAAAGGAAGAAAAGGCGTCGGATAGAAATTCTAGATCGATGTCTGAGCTCAGATCTTCTACAAACTTTTCTGCGGGCCGTACTGAATAGAGTCGAGCTTTATTTTGCTTCCGGTGGCGATCATCGTGCTCCCAACGAGTATTCAAAATTGGAACGGCTGTCTGATAGAACTCGGGATCAGAAAGGAAAAAGGAGCCGTGCTGTGGAACTGAAAAGAAACTGATTCCAATGCAAGACTGTATTATTCCGAGATATCTTTGATTTCGATGAGCATTGACTAGAGCAGTCTTCACGACGAGCCCTCCCGTACCATGGCACAGCAAGATCAGAGGAGGTCTCAATTCCAATTTATGCGTCTGTTGCTGTAATAGACTGAGAAAACGATCACCGAGTGCTTCTAACCCCTCGTCGTCATTTGCTTGACCATGATCATAAAATCTGATGCATGCTGTGGGTATCTGAGCTAGCAAGTCTTCTTCCACCCAAGAACCCCACGTTCCAACGGGGTCAGCGCCAACTGAGGGGACTAGAACCACACTGTTGGAGTTAATTCTCAAAGTAAAGAGAAAGAAGCCATTCCCACATACTCAACAGTCAGATCATCCTCGAAACAGGCTGTGCCCTTCCTTTCTCTTGCGAAATTACTAGAAAAGGTTTGGCGACGAGTAATGGGGGACATGATATACGGAGCACAAGGAGGAAAGGATGCGATGCGATACTAGAAATTAAAATTGAAAAAGACACATGAATTGGGTGAGATTTGTTTAAGTGAAAATTGGAAGGCTCACGCGGCTGAAAATAAGAAATCACAGGTTATATAGGTTGATGTCAAGATGTCAAGATGTCAAGATGGTCTTTTCTATTTCCAGATGAGGTTGCCTGTTGCCTGTTGCCTGATCGACAGTAGTGACAGTTAGTGACAGTTAGTGACAAGTGGGGGAGAATCTGACAGGATCTGGTCAAGCTGATTGGCCGTGATTCGGGAACGACCAGGACAAGGGGCACAATCCCCTTGTCATTGAGGCGCAACTGACCTGATCACAGGCTTAGTCGCTCCTTCCCTCAGACTCCCTCGTTGCGCTTTCCCACCATGACGCTCCGCTGGCTCTCCGAGGGCCACTGCCGTGGAGGCCGTAGTCAATCCCCTTGTCATTGAGGCGCAACTGACCTGAGTCACCTGATCACAGGTTTAGTCGCTCTTTCCCTCAGACTCCCACTTTCGCCTCGTTGCGCTTTCCCACCACGACGCTCCGCTGGCTTTCCGAGGGCCACTGCCGTGGAGGCCGTAGTCGCTACGCTCAGTATATGATACAAGATACAGGTATACATAGTAGGTATACGGCCTCCACGGCAGTGGCCCTCAGAGAGCCAGCGGAGCGTCATCAGGCGAGATTGCCGATGTGTACGGTATACCAGTACATAGAAAAGGGATTTCGTTCGATGGCAGACTAAATTAAACTTCCGGCCCAGCCCATCTTTGGATCAACCATACCTAGGTAGGTACCAGTACCTAAGGTCAATTGAGAATTGGACATGTGTGTGGTTGATTCTTCTTAAACACATATAGTAAACATATATAGTATGGCGTCTAGATCTTGCCTGCATAAAATCAAGGAGTGCGATCCTAAGACTCAAACGCCACCAACTCCCCTAGCAGCTTTACCGACCGGCATTTGTAATAAGAGACAGTATAACCCTGGCAACGCTTCGTTAAGCGAATATGTTTATTTCTAAACACTATCAACTCTGCATAGATATATATAGATATATATAGATATATATCAACGATTATAGTTAATTATTTTACCAAATCAGATCTATATATACGTTATAGACTGGTTGGCTACCTTCCTTTCTAGATCCTATAACGTATAAACCCACACTTTACTATAATACTCTTACTATATCATACTCCCGTACTAGAAGCGAGCCTCGTTGCTATTAATTGGTGGTATAATAGAATCCAGCCACTTCTCGTCCTCGGCATTTTACTTAGGTTATAGTACTAAGTGCTAGGCGATTAGGTGAATCATAAAGGTATAATAGCCCTAAAGGAGGTTAGTTACGTTGTTTTTAGTGAGTATATATTAACCTTAAACAGCCGGGCCGCCTAACCCGTTAAACTCGTTTCATATTATAAGTTGTTAAGACTTTAATCTTAAAGAATTTATATTGTTAGGTTAGGTACCTAACTACTTGTTTCCATTCACTAATAGTCATTACAAATCAAGGTTATACATGTGAGGGGTAAAGCGAAGTAGTTGGCCCTAGCGCTAGTAGACGCTAGCAGTTAAATAGTCCTTAGTAGCCTAGGGACTTAGAAGTCTACCGTAATATATATAAGCTTTTCCTGCCTCTTTAATATCCCTTTAATTCTACTAAAACAAGTACTAGGTAATAGGTTATAAGCCTAGAAGCACACGCTAAAGGGTATTACAGTGGCGCTTTACCGCGTCTGTTACTATAGAACTTCGATATATCGACTCTTTTAAGCCTAAGTAGCGGCTACTTAGCTAGATTATAAGATATAATATATATTATCCTAGTCTAATAACAATTAAGCTATCTAACGACCTTAGAATAGTAGGGGGTAGTATATCTCGAAAGCCGAAGTAGAGAGATTAGCTATAGTATAATAAGTATCTATAGTAGTCTCTAAAAACGTTAGTGACGATTAACCGATTTAGATAGACTCTCTAATAGAAATAAGCCCTATTATACCTAGTACATTCTTTAAAGTATATAAGGAAATTCCTTACTAACCCCTAAGCCCTTAAAGTAAAGTAAATCCGCTTATAAATATAGATATTTATAGTATATTAGACAATGAACCTAAAGAGTTTTAGTTTAAACAACCGATTCTTTAAAGCGGGCTACTTTACCTATAACCTTTACTATTTAAATTACCCTATATAAGATTCGGCGGATTTAGACTATTAGATATCATAGACAACTCGAGCGACGACGATTATTTAGATAGTAAAGGTAGTAGAGATAATAATTGGCTGTCCTAGTTATCTCTAGAGCTAGTAGTAGTACTATAACTAAAACTATACCGATGAATAGCGTTATAAGGCAATAGTGCTGACTTTGCCTTTACTAGGAGGTAAGACTAAAGAATTAGGAGGGTTTTTAATAATAGAAGACTACTCTCGAGTATTTACTAGTATAATTAAATATCGAAGAAGTGATTAACCCTGTCTATATGTCACGGTTCGAGTTACGTATATATAGAGACTTAAAGTGGTATTCAATAAGTTCGTTAAGGAGAGAGAAAGAGTTCTCTCAGGCTCTAAAGTATAAGGAGCGGGAGCCTTTGTGGGCTCTTGGCAAAGCTTAGTAACCAGTGTTACTAAGCGAGGCTTAGTAAGCAAGCACTAGCTTAGCTAGTGCCACTCAAGGGTCAACCCCTTATATTACTCCCCTCCTCCTATAAGCGAAGTGTTAGAGTACGTCTACTACTCTAGACCTAATAGCTAAATAATACTACTCCCTCTCCCCTTTATCTAGCGAGCTCTTATATATAGTTTACTCCTCGCTGTTTTTACCTCTCTCTATAGTAAATATATCGGTATCCGGTCTATAGAAATCGTTATCGTGTTCTAACCCTTACCTTTAGTCGATCTAGTTACTCCTTTACTTTTAAATATAGCTTCTACCTCCTATTTATAGGAAACTATAGCCGCGTACCCCGCTCTTCGAGCTATCTTTACCTTTAAATATAGTTTCTGTCGTCCGTTTATAGGTAACCGTACCTACGACCTTACCTTTAGATCGACCTTACTTTACGTTAACTTTCCTACGCTTCTAGCCGCTCGTTTATAGGTTCTAGGTGTATATATACCTCTCTTCGCCCCTTCTCTTTTCCTCTTTTCTTTCTAAACAATAATAATAATAACTACTATAACACGGTAAGTTATATTGTTACCTCTACTTTCTAGCGTACCCCGCTTGGTACTAATCGTAGTTTAGTATTATACCTACTATTGTCTACTATATTAGGTGTGCCCTTTGGGGCGAGGATTATTATAACTAGGTTATAAGTGTTTCCGCTACTTTTATACTGGGGTCTGCTAATCTAGTATAGTCTAACCGTACTCGCTTATATATTTAATATATAGAACTTTATAAAAACTATAAAAATCTATAGATTTCTTATAGATCCCGCCTAAAAAGTATCACTAACCGCTCTAGCCTAGTAATAGTATATATTACCTACGCCTACTAGACCTACTCTTACAATAATAACAAATATAGATCGCGTCTCGCTTATTTTATATCGGCTAACGACCCCTCTAGGCTAGCCGCCTACGCTCGCCTTATTAAAGTTCTTAAGGCCTAGAAGGCCCTTCAAGGTCTTTAGTGTAACGGTCTTCTCTCTTTATAACTTTTATTGTTTCCCGCTATATTTCTATTACTAACCGCTTGCTAGAAATGTCTCTATCAGGGAATCACTAGAAGCGTACAAAAGACTACTCTCGAATAAGGTTGAGATTAATCGCGAGCCTTCTAAGAAAGTCCTAGAGCTAGCTATTATTTATAGTCTACAACAAAGAATCTACGCTATACCCCATTAGGTCAATTAGGGCAGCTCTATCTATAACAACATCTATAACAACATTTACTAAGCGAATCAACAAACCTACACGTGACTATATTTAATCTATAAACCTATACGTAACTACATTTAATTAATAAACCCACACGTGACTACATTCACCCGAGCTTCGAGCCCTCATATATAGTCCCCCCTTACTCTATTAAATATACTATAAATCAGCGTCTTAAGGCTAAACACGGTCTTGAAGAGCCTATGTAAGCTCTATACAAGTAGGCTTAACCTTACAGGGAAACCGCTTCTCGAATATAGCAATAGATAAAGTAGCTAAAGATACAACGTTATATAGAGGTTCCTAAGTGTTAGAGTTAGGATCGTAACCTCTCTACCGAACTAAGTACTAGAATTCGCCCTCGACTCTCTAAGAGTCTAAAATCTTATTAACAGCCTATAAAACGTTACTGTCAACGTTAATAGTAACGGGTAGAGCTAGTAGGTTAACCTATCTAGGTAGTAGAATACCCGCGGCAGGTCGTAATAGATTAATATAAAATACTAGGTAAATCTCTTCTAACTCGAAGGGTAATTCTAGCTTGTATAAGTAAGAATTAACTACTTAGAGTACTCGGAATAGGCTAATAAACTTAGAGTCGAATTTTAGGATAGGGCGCGTAGAAGTAGGGTTTTTCGTACTTAGTAATACTATATTACTAACTCGGTATACTAGCGTAGGAGCTCGAGTCTTGTTAGCGAACTGTTCTATCTTATCTCGAGTAGCTAATAAATTAGTACGTAGATAGCCTAGAATATCCTCTATTTTATAAATAAAACTAGAGCCCTGTTTCGTACTTAGTTTGATAGGCCGAGAAGCTATAGCTAGTACTAAAATAGGTGGTCTAAAGCTTATCCGAGGGTAATAGCTATAATTAGCAAAAAATAGTAATATACTAGTAGAACTATTAACTACGTTCTATATAGAAAATTCCGCTATAGGCAGCAGTTCTACCTAATTGTCTTATATAAAATTAATATACTAACGAAGGAACTAATTAAGAGCCTTATTAACGATCTCGGCCTACCTATCCGTTTCTAGGTAATAAGTAGTAGAGAGTTAAACATTAATCTAAAGCTTAGTATAGACAGCTTTCTAAAACGTAGCTATAAATAGTAAACTACGATTAGAGATAATAGAATCTAGTAGACTATAGAGTTTTTAAACATAAAGAAATAACCGTACTAAGTCTTCGACTATTATAGTACTATAATAAGGAAATAGGTAACAATCCTTTATAAGTCTATTATAAACTACTATAATAGAATTAGCGCCGTCTACCTCTTTAAGCGGCCCGACGAAGTCTATAGAGAGATCCTTCTACCGCTAAATCGGTATAGGTAAAGGTTTTAAAGCTCCTTAGTACTTAAGCTAAGAGAGCTTGTTCCCAGCGTAATTCTTATAAGCTTTATAAAACTGTTCGATATTTAAAGAGACGCGAGGCCACTAATAAAACCGAGAGACTAACTTAAGTAACCTATTTTTTCCTAGGTAACTACTTTCGACAGAATCGTAAGCTCTCTATAGAAGCCATACTCGGAGTTCTATATTAGGGATATAAAGACGGTCTTAGAAGTAAAGTCTATTATCCTTAATTATATATTTAGATAAGGAGACTTCCTTCGAGTAAGGTGTATAATTATATTAATTAAGTTCGGTCTTAATTCGTCTCTAAAAGGGGTCTAACTCGGTTTCCGACTCGTCTATACTATACCTATCCTCGAAGAGTCTTATAACTTTATAATCATCCGTCTTATTATTATCTAACTTAGTAGGGGACAGAAGAAGAAGGTTCTAAGGCTTTAAAAGTACTTGTTTCTAGTACTATAGACGGGGGTCGGTGCTATCTTTAGGGAGGTCCTAAGAAAGTCGAGTAAGAGCGTCTAGCTTCCGATGCTTCGCTCCTTTCCGAGGGCTAATAACAAAGTTAAATTCCGAGAGAAACTCGCTCTAGCGAACCTATCGCCGAGATAAGTCCTTTATTATTATAAAGTACTTTAAATTAGAGTAGTCGGTTATTACTATAATAGGATAAGCTATACTATATAATTCGGACTTCTAGCTTTCGAAAGCACAAACAATAGCTAACAGCTCCTTATTATAAATCTCGTAGTTATATTCCGCCGAGTTAAAGGTTTTAGACATAAATGCTATAGGGTAAAGAACGCCGTCGTACTACTAGGACAAGACTACGACTATAATATAATCCGAAGTATTATATTCTAGGACGATCTCCTTCTTAGGGTTAAAATAAACTAGAATAGGTACTAAAATAAAAGCGTCCTTTAAAGTCTAAAACGCTATATTATATATTTTATTCTAATCCTACTAAACACCCTAAATAGAGAGAAGATTAAGTAGTTTAACTATCTTACTAAATCCTTTAATAAAGCGTCGGTAAAAGTTTGTAAAGCCGATAAAAGCTTAGAGGTCCTTAAGGTAAGATAGAGTAGACTAGTTAACAATAGTAGAGACTTTCTTAGGGTCTATTTAGACGCCGTTTATAGTAATAATTATACCGAGGAACTTAACGCTAGTGACTTCGAATTCGCACTTCCTAATATTGCACTATAACCCGACTTTCTAAAGGATACTGTTGCGACGAGGGATAAAGGATAAGTGAATAGGTTTCAGATGTGGCAAAGGATAAGTGGACAGGTTCTAGATGTAGTACAGTTCAGCACTGGCGGTCTGACGAGGCCCTAGCAAACGCCACCAAATATCCTGCTATATAGTCAAGTAGCTGGACCTTCTGAATTCTAAATCTATTATTCAACCAACAACCTAGGACCTAACAGTCTTTTGTACCAACACTGATCAGTGAGCGCGCCACAGATCAGAAGACTGTATTTCAAGTACAGATACTCGTAACGCAAGTTACGCAGTATGTACAAACAGAAATATTAGTTTTTTGAACTAAGCACATTCACCCAGCTTTGAAGAGTATTCAGAAGGCCTGGCATTCGCTGTCCAGCACCGGAGGATACTACCGAGGAACGCAATACTAGCATTCGCTGTCTAGTAAAGTGTAACTTCGAGGTTTCTAGCATTCGCTGTCTAGGAACTGTTTCTAGCATTCGCTGTCTAGAACAAACGCTGAATCGAGCCCATTCACCAACTGCCAATTTCCTGTTTAGGAACAACAACACCAACTGCCAATTTCCTATTTAGGAACGAAAACACCACGACATCGACATTATGGCTTCTCTTTAGAATGATATCGACCTTGTCAAACTTTGTACTACCAAATACGAACAACTAAACGCACCTATCGACGAAGAATTGTAGATGACATTCTAAGACGACTTCGAGGGCTTCACTCCCTAGCGCTTCGAAGATGTAGGACAAAACACTACTGCTAAGCTACGACAAGCACTCATGGACGGCGGCGTATACATAGAAACAGACTACACAAAGTTACTAGAAGCACTTATGACCGCTTTAGGCGAAGGACAGCCAGAGTGGCCACTGGTTTTTGCGGCAGAATATACGATCGAACGAGGCGATAGCATTAGATCCCCGATTCTCAAGAACATTGTAAAGCTATATATCGATCACCCAGAGACAGTCAGATCACTAGACAATTATCGACTTGAGCGAGAGCAAACAGTAAGACAAGCCAGCAATAGCGAAGACGACGGATCAGTAAAACCTCCATCTCTGCCGAAATATCTTAAAACCTTAGACGAACCAGAAGCTGAACTTCCGATCCCTGAAGACGCCCGAACGATAGTACAGCCAGAAGCTGAACTGGAACCAAATAGCGCTCGATCAACAGTACAACCAGAAGCTGCTTTCGATTTATCATCACAAAACAAGGAACCCGAGCAGCCAGATATTGACCAGTTAAACAAGCGAATTCGATGCCAATTAGAGAACTCCCAGCGTAGACTGAACTTCGTCAGATTACATCACAACACTCTCGAGATCGTAGTACCCGCTTTCACCAATAACAAGGACTTCTCGAGCACCAATAACAAGGACTTTTCGAGTCAAATTGGTCTTGTACTTGTGCTTATGGACAATGACTAAAGGAACAAAAATCAATAGAGCTTTGAAGGACCTGATCGAGATCAAGAAGAATGGATGGGTGGATTGAGGGCAAGGAATGTGAAATTAGATGTCGCTTTTACACGGGTTACTATTCACTCTTTCAAAGTATACACAGTGTTGCGACGAGGGATAAAGGATAAGTGAATAGGTTTCAGATGTGGCAAAGGATAAGTGGACAGGTTCTAGATGTAGTACAGTTCAGCACTGGCGGTCTGTACTGGCGGTCTGTTTTAGTACTGGCGGTCTGACGAGGCCCTAGCAAACGCCACCAAATATCCTGCTATATAGTCAAGTAGCTGGACCTTCTGAATTCTAAATCTATTATTCAACCAACAACCTAGGACCTAACAGTCTTTTGTACCAACAGATACTAAGGACCTACTTTATATAAGAGCGATAGGAGAGTAAATCGTCTGAGAATATAAGAATATCGTCTAGATAGGTAGTATAAAAGATGTCTAGAAAGGGACGTAAAACCTTATTAATCCGGGCCTAAAAAACTATAGGCGTATTAGTTAGCCTAAAGGGCATAACGAGAGACTTAAATAAGCCGTAACGAGTGTTAAATACTATAAGCTACTCGTCACCCTTCTTAACTCGGATATAGTTAAAAGCCGTAATAACATTAAGTTTTATAAAGTACTTAGCTTTACTTAAGCGTTGTAAAGTCTTCTAAATCCGTAGAATAGGGTACCGATTCTTAATAGAGAGATTATTAAGCCGTCGGTAATCTATATAAAACCGGAGGCCGCTACTAGGTTTTTTAATAAACAAGATAGGGGAAGTAGTAGGTAAAACACTAGTACGAATAAATCCTCTATCGAGCTGTTCTTTAAGGTATTTATAGAGTACTAAAAGCTCGTTAGCCGACATATTATACAGGGGTCTATAAGGGGGTTTTACTCCCTCCTTAAGCTCGATATAAATATCGTAGTCCCGATAAGGTAGTAAAGAGTTAGTATCTGTCTAGCTAAAAATAGGGAGGAACGGTTTTAAATAGCCTAGTAGAAGTAGTTCTAGGTTGACGACTTCCTATAGATAAAGAGCTTTCTAAATATCATCTATACTAACCCCGGCGAGGTATATAGAAGTAGCGCGTTATTTAATAAATTGTATATTAGAGTCTGTAGGAATATCTTCGACAAGGGTAAAAGGGGTTCGGCGAGAGTCTTTGTTTAAATACTAGTCTATAAACTTTAGGGTACGTTTATAGCCTAAGATGCCGTCGTCTATTCGAGCTAAATAAAGACGAGCGTTAACGTCCTTAAGTTTAGGTTTATAGCCTAGGACTTTAAGACGCTAATCGATTTTATAAATTAAGAGGCTAAAAACTTTAGAATTGTCTATCTTTATAAGAGTCTAGAATATAGTAGTACTAACTCGGCGAGGGATATAAGTATATAAGTCCCGCGTAGGTATAACTAACTTAGTTAAACCTTTTAGAAGGTAGGACTTTATATAAAAGGTTAACGTAAAAGTAATCTTTGTAGCTTTCTAATCTACTACTAGGTTGTGTTTTAAAAGCTAGGGTTTACTAAAAATAACCTTGTAAGAGTGTCGTTATAGTATTCGAGTGAATATACTGAAGTATATTCGCTCGAGGGGGCAGATCACATGACTGGGCTGGTCCTGCACGGACCACCTAGTCCTGCCTATACTGTTCTGGCATCGCTTCTACAAC
>UNPR01000392.1:0-18362 GCA_900536425.1 Hymenoscyphus linearis | reverse complement strand
TTACTAAACCCCTTAATAAAGCGTCGGTAAAAGTTTATAAAGCTGATAAAAGCTTAGAGGTCCTTAAGGTAAGATAGAGTAGACTAGTTAACAATAGTAGAGACTTTCTTAGGGTCTATTTATACGCTGTCTATAGTAATAATTATACTAAGGAATTTAATACTAGTGACTTCGAATTCGTACTTCCTAATATCGTACTATAGCCCGGCTTCCTAAAGGGCAGTAAGGACCTATTTTATATAGGAACAATAGGAGAGTAAATCGTCCGAGAATATAAGAATATTATCTAGGTAGGCGGTATAAAAGATGTCTAGGAAGGGACGTAAAACTTCGTTAATTCAGGCCTAAAAAACTACAGGCGTATTAGTTAGTCTAAAGGGCATAACGAGAGACTCGAATAGGCCGTAACGAGTGTTAAATACTATAAGCTACTCGTTACCCTTCTTAACTCGGATACGGTTAAAAGCCGTAATAACATTAAGTTTAGTAAAGTACTTAGCTCTACTTAAACGTTGTAAGGTCTCTTAAATCTATAGGATAGGGTACCGGTTCTTAATAGAGAGGTCGTTAAGCCGTCGGTAGTCTACGTAAAACCGGAGGCCGCTACTAGGCTTCTTAATAAATAGGACAGGAGAAGTAGTAGGTGAAATACTAGTATAAATAAACCCTTTATCGAGCTGTTCCTTAAGATATTTATAGAGTACTAAAAGTTCGTCGGCCGACATATTATATAGGGGCCTATAAGGGGGTTTTACTCCCTCCTTTAGCTCGATATAAATATCGCAGTCCCGATAAGGTAGTAAAGAGTTAGTATCCGTCTAGCTAAAAATAGGGAGGAATAGTTTTAAATAGCCTAGTAGAAGTAGTTCTAGGTCGACAACCTTCTATAGGTAAAGGGCTTTCTAAATATCGTCTATACTAACCCCGGCGAGGTATATAGAAGCGGCGCGTTATTTAATAAATTATATATTAGAGTCTGTAGGAGCTTCTTTATCCTCGGTATAGGTAAAAGGGGTTTAGCGAGAGCCTTCGCTTAAATATTAGTCTATAAACTTTAAGGTACGTTTGTAGCCTAATATACTATCGTCTATTTAGACTAAATAAAGACGAGCGTCAACGTCTTTAAGTTTAGGTTCAGGTTTGTAGCCTAAGACTTTAAGGCGCTAATCTATTTTATAAATCGAGAGACTAAAAACCTTAGAATCGTCTATCTTTATAAGAGTCTAGAATATAGTAGTACTAACTCGGCGGGGAACATAAGCGTATAAGTCCCGTGTAGGTATAACTAACTTAGTTAAGCCTTTAGGGAGGTAGGATTTAGTATAAAAGGTTAATATAAAAGTAATCTTATTAGCTTTCTAATCTACTACTAGATTATGTTTTAAAAGCTAGAGTTTACTAAAAATAACCTTGTAAGAGGCTAATTTAGTAATATAGAATTGTTAATCTCGGTCGATATGTTTACCGACTTAAAGGTCTAGGACAGCGACGTAAGTAATATCCCTAGTGGACGAGGGGGTACTATTAACAGTTTATAATCGACGAGGTCGGGAGAGGGGGTATAATAAGAATCTTTGTTTTTACGTAAAATTAGAATTAATAAAATATTCAATAGAAGCGCCAAAGTTAAGTAGAGAGTATATAGATAAAGTTAGGTTCTTATTCTTATCTAATAACCTATATAGAATCTCTATTATATTTTTCTATCTTTCCTCTAGCGACAATAATACTAAGTTTATCTTCTTCTTTTATTGTCTCTAGAGGCGACTATCGCCGGAGACTAGGCTTTTCCCTCGTTTAACTTCTTCTCTTCCTCCTTCTTCTTATCTTCTTTTACTTTTAAAGCTAGGTAGGCGGTCTTTACGTACTTATCGCTAGAACAGTAGAAGTACAAATTGTTCTTAAGCTAGAACTCTCGGCGAGCGTCGCGTTCGTCCTAGTTACGTAGAATTTGTCTCTTATTAACGAACTTCTAAGTCTAAATAGGCTTAGTAGTACTAATCTTAGCAGCGTCGATTTATATAGGGTCACTATTAGCGGTAGTAGTAGCGGTAGGGATAGACCGAGTAGATTGTAGGACTACTATAACAGTAGTACCTCGCTTAGTGTAACCGGGTCCTAAAGCGGCTAAGCAAGTGTTGTAAGCACTCTTAATTAACTTAATTATATCGTCTAACTCGATATTCTCTAAATAACCACCTCCGCTTAAAACTTGACGGTGTACTTCGAGGTAAAGGGCGGCCTTTAAAATGCCTATTATAGTAAATCCTTCCGCCTAAGCCTCTAATACTAAACCGACCTACTTAAGTAGGAACTCGATAGTGTCGCGTTGTCCTTGTTTCTCGTTTAAGAGTATCTTTAACGTAGTTTCTCGGCTAAACTTATTACTATAAGTAGATATTAAATACTTAAACATCTGTAAGATAGAATTTATAGGTGCTTTAAAAACGGTATTAGGGGTGAGATATCTGTCGAAGTGTTAGCGTACGTTTCCTTCTAAGTAACCGAGTACGAACTTTATACGCTCGGGTTTAGAGGACTACTAATTAGTATTTATACTTAGCTTAATCTTAACATCTTAAATAAAGCTTCGTAGGTCGTAAGGCTTATGTCGGTCTTTACTACCGAAAGGGAGAGGGTCTCGGTAGCGCTTCGAGGAACTACTACTACTACTAGTATAACCACCTATATTTAACTTCTAGAGGTGAAGCTAGAGAGTAGCGACGTCGTTTTATAGGCTCGTAATCTAGGTTAAGGCGGCCGGGGGGCTAGTAATAGAGAGTAGTTGATTGTTTTAGTAATTCCTAATTTAGTCTTAAAGACTTGTAACCTAGTTCTAAAGGTACGTAACCTAATCGGTCTGATCGATACGCGACTAAAGTTAGCTTTAAAGGCCTATAATCTAGTTCTAAAGGCTTGTAATTTCGTTCTAAAGACTTGTAACCTAATCGGTCTAATCGGTATACGACTAAAGTTAGCTTTAAAGGCCTATAACTTAATCTTAGAGGTTCGCGACTTAGTTAGATTAGTTAACAAATCCCTAGATCTATGTCTAAAGTATACTAATCTTATTAAGGTAAAGTTAGCTCTAGACATTAAGATTCTAAGCGTTAGTTTATAATTATCGAAGGTTAGTTTACGATTGTCGAAGGGAGGTAGTAAGGTCGGTAAACACTTAAATAAACTAATCGTTATTAAAGTTGTAAAGTGTAACGAGGTCGGAATACTCAAAAGCCGAAGCTAATAGAGTACCGAACTCGTCGTAAGTTATATTCGGAGGAATAGACATAGCGAGTACGACGACTAGGTTAGGTCGAACTCGATTCGGAAGAAGGCGATCAATATGTTAGGGAATCACTAGAAGCGTATAAAAGACTACTCTAGAATAAGGTTAAGATTGATCGCGAGCCTTCTAAGAAAGTCCTAGAGCTAGCTAATATTTATACTCTATAACAAAGAATCCACGCTATACCCGATTAGGCTAATTGGGGAAGCTCTATCTAAAACAACATTTAAAACAACATTCACTAAGCGAGTCAATAAACCTACACGTGACCACATTCCTTCTACAAACCTATACGTAACCACATTCAATCGATAACCCAAATCCACACGTGACTACATTCACCTAAGCTTCGTACCCTCACAGGAAGTGGAGGGGAGTACTAATGCTGTGTAGTGAATCAATTAAGTGAGATAAGGGTGAAGAATATGAGATGGGAGTGAATAGAGAGTGTGGAATAAGAGTGAATAAAACATCCATAAGGTGAACATGAATAGAATGTTAAAAAGAGTGAATCAATGATATGTTAGGTGAATAAGAAGAGAATATAGTGAATAAATAGTTTACAGAGTGAATATGAGATGAGAGTGAATGGACACCGTAGAATAAGAGTGAATAAACAGTTTATAAGGTAAATTGAATAGTATGAAGAGTAAATGATTGACATGTGGGATGAATAAGGACAGAATGTATAGTGAATAAAAGGGTTACAGAGTGAATAGAGTTAAGTAAGAGTAACTAGTAGTACATTGGATAATAGTGAATATAATAGCAAATAGAGTGAATACTGTAGTATCCCCTCTAGACGCAAGAGTTACCAAGTAGACATGCAGAGTAAGAGTGTCCAGTTTCATAACATTTTCCTATAAAGCAAACTTATCTGGCGAACTAGACCATATTCTAAGTATTTCAAGCGCTTGAGCTTTAAGTTTGATCTAATTGTTGTGCCCAATTAAGTACTCTTACTCCACTTGAGAATACGTTTCTTTTGGCACCTCTCGCTTCTAGAAGGGACAGAATAAGAGTAAATAACCAATAGTATGGAGAGTGACTATAAGTATGAAGAGTGAATAGCATAGAATGATAGTGAAATGTGATAGACAGAGTCCGTTAGTGAAGGCGTATATATAGTGAATCCCATAAGAAAAATGTGAATAATATAGAGTAATGGTGAATCCTACTATGCGGTAGGTGAATCGTATGAATCATAGGTGAATACTGTGAGTACCAGGTGAATATTAAATACAAGGTGAATAATTTATATAGTGAATAATATCCATCTCAGGTGAATATTTTAAGTTGTAGGTGAATGATGTGAGTTTGAGATAAAGGTATGAATCTGATATTGAAGGATACATGTGTGGAACGGTGAATTGAAGCGCCTATAACATGTAAGCCATTCTTGCTAGGAATTTTTCAACTCACTTGTTTAAGTAAAGAATCAGTACTAACATTATACCAGTCAAAGGTGGTGAGCATTAGTCAGGAACATAGCCATATCATTTCGTGGATTCTTCTTGAAAACAACTTCTTATGGTCTTGAAATAGTTTTACTTTCATTAGTTGTGTTGTGAATTGCGTGTGCAAGTCTAACCTTCTCTTAGATTCTATTTTGAAGAAGGAAGCCCGCTTGAACAGGAGGATTTTATCTGAAGCCAAGTCTCGTGTATTCGTTAGCTCTTGGGACCATGCTGGGTCGGTTAAAATACGAAGCCACGAATATGGTAGAGAGAAAACAAGCGAGTTCTCAGGTACCTCACGATTTCTTGTGGACCTTTATAGATGAATTTACAAAGTACTTTGATCAAACATGGCAATTATTCAGAATCTTTTTTCTCATCAGCATCGAAACTGCCTCAAAGCTTCAGGTTTGGTTCTTTGCGTCACGTGCATGCCATACTTCCCAAGAATGGCATATTCACAATATTAACGTCGCACCTTCCTCCCACGAGAAGAGACCCAACTTTGGTCAAGCCCGACGAGCGAAAGTATACCACCATTTATTTCTCAAATCTCTCCCATTTCCGCTTTCATTATTCTTAAAACATTACTCTTCTCCCTCACACAAATATAGTCTACTACCAACATATATCTCATCCTTTCAATGGCCGCGCCAACAGCCTCTTCATCATTGCCGGAATCCCCGCCGTCGACTGAAAATAGAGTGTTAATTACAAGCCGTATCAACCCTCACACAAGAATGAGATCTCCTCCACTTGAACGAATATCAATCCCAAAAGACGACAAACGAAACGTGGTTATAATTTTAGGAGGTGGTGTAATTGCTCTTTCGACAGCAATGTGGCTCAAAATCCGGAACCGTGACCTCGTGGTTCATGTTATCGATCCTGACGAATATCCACATACCTGCAAAACCTTTCCAAGGTGCCGTGAGCCATATATGCTTTACGCCGACATATTTCCCGGCGAATTAGCAGGCTTGGTCCAAGCCAGCCTTCAGCTTCATGATGGATTTTTAAAGCATGAAGATTATGTGAATCCAGGAAAAGTGTTATCGGAGACTGTGTGGTACCAGTTCGGCGTTCTCCTGAGCTTCGAGATGAATGGGACAGAGCTCCTGTGTAAGACATCGCCACAGTTTCATCGAATCATGTAAGCTATAGGTATTCCTCTTTAAACACAAGGAGACTAAATTATCTCGCATAGTCCATCAGAATCCCTGTACGGGGCTCTTGAAAGAAGATGCAAGAGTTACGGAGTCATCTTCCATCGTTCCGCTACCGCAGAAATCATTTCGGAGGACACAATGAGGGTATCGTATCCAAGATCGCTTAAAAGAAGCATTGAGATACAATGTACCAAATACCTCCTTGCCCCTTCGTCTGATTCTTGGGAAGAAATGGATCCTATCCCTAAGCTTAGAGAATTTGGCTTTATAACAGAAAAACACAAAGACATAAGGTCCCCTGAAGAGAGCCCTGAAAGTAATCCGGTCCTGCAGACTCGCCAGCAGAGAGGTTTAAAACCAGGGTCTCATGGCAAAGTTAGCGTAAGGGAACCAATGGACTGGCCTGAAATTGCATTAGATTTCCGACTCATTGCACCGATGTACCAACGTGTAAGGTTGGTTCCACCAATCACTGCTCTTGCACTACCAGTTCTTGATGAGGTTACTAAACATGTCATGGCCGTGGATGACGATACAAGCCTGCCCATTTCCCCTGGAGGGGGTGTTTGGTTTGCCAGTCCCATGGGACATTGGGAACACCCATTATCTGCAGCTGCTGGGCTTGTGTTAGCGAAGATGATAGAACGTGTCGGTCCGGCTCTTAAACAAGATTTAGGTCTAGAATGGTGTTGACTTTAATCTGCTATAATGCACATTTTTGGGTTATGTGTCTCATCGTTGAGCGTTAGCCTAGCATTATTCTCATACAGCGAGTTCTACATGATTTAAGTCCCTCTTGTGAGCGCTTATCCTGAAATGAAATATCAATTGTCTCTGGGAATTGTGTGATACTATTTTGTCAAAAATGTTCGTGTTTCAAGAGAGCCGTGTTCCACTAGTGATATTACAACCATGGCCTTTAGGGAATGGGAAAAGGCACTGATGAAAAGCAACAGTGATGGTTCCACAGCACATGAAAGAGTCATCAACATGAGCCCCAAGCTCTCTCCTCGCTTGACCATGGATTGTTTATTTCACGATCATTTTCACTCTACGATCCTCCTTCCCAGATTGTTTAGCCGAGATTATGGCCCCGACCCCCCTTTTTCCATTTCAGTGCTGAGAACCTGGATCCCCTTACAATCTTGTCTTTTCGCTCAGCTAATGTTTTCGTTCGGCTGGAATTCGTGAACCATTTGGTTTATAGACTTGTTCTCCACTGGAATTGTTTTGGGAAGATGGTGGGGGCAAAATGATAAAATGGTTGATTGAAAGGGAATTGTCGTTGAATAATTTAGTTTAGTGTATGTAATTGTTAAGAGGGTTATAGTGGTTTGATGTTGATTAGGAGGTATAAATATAATTGTAGATAGTGGATAGTGGTAGGGATTTTGTGATTCTCGTATTGTGTCTTGTAGGGAGGTAGCTAGTTAGGAATATGATAGATTTAGAAGTCGTATACTTTTGTAGGTAATCTTAGGTATAGGATTTAAGAATTTATAATATGACTAGGGTTGAGTACTGTACTGGCAACCCAAAGAGCTATAATTAAAGGGTTTTTAGGAGACTCACTTCTTGCTTGTCTTCACTTCTGGCCTGTACACACTTCTTACTAGTACTCAGTTCTTACTAGTACTCACTTCTGGCCTGTACACACTTCTTACTAGTACTCAGTTCTTACTAGTACTCACTTCTGGCCTGTACTCACTTCTTACTTGTCTTCACTTGTTACTTGTCTTCACTTCTCGCTTGTCTTCACTTCTAGCCTATACTCACTTCTCACTTGTCTTACTTCTCGCTTATATTCACTTCTGGCTTGTCTTCACCTATTACTTGTCTTCATTGCTAGCTTGCCTTCACTTCTAGCTTGTACTCACCTCTAGCCTATACTCATTTTTTTTTTGCTTTTTACCTTTTTCTTATTTAATAGAGCTTGTCTTGTTGCTATTTTTATGATGGACTTTCAAGCCGGCGAGAAGTGAGTACGTGCGATAAGTGAATATAGGTAAGAAATGAAGTATATAATATAGACAAGAAGTAAAAGGTAAATTAAGTAAGTGAGATACTAGGTAGGTGAGATATGGTATAAGTGAGAGACGGTATAAGTGAGATACTAGGTAGGTGAGAGATGGTATAAGTGAGAGATGGTATAAGTGAGAGATGGTATAAGTGAGAGATGGTATAAGTGAGAGATGGTATAAGTGAGATACTAGGTAGGTGAGATATAGTATAAGTGAGAGATAGTATAAGTGAGAGATGGTATAAGTGAGATACTAGGTAGATGAGAGATAGTATAAGTGAGATACTAGGTAGGTGAGATATAGTATAAGTGAGAGATAGTATAAGTGAGAGATAATATAAGTGAGAGACGGTATAAGTGAGAAACGGTATAAGTGAGATACTAGGTACATGAGAGATAGTATAAGTGAGAGATGGTATAAGTGAGAGATGATATAAGTGAGAGACGGTATAAGTAAGAGATAGTATAAGTGAGAGACGGTATAAGTTAGAGATGGTATAAGTGAGATACTAGGTAGGTGAGATATAGTATAAGTGAGATATGGTATAAGTGAGAGAGTGAATAAGTAGATAAGTGGGGGTGAATAAGTAGGGGGGGTAAGATACTAGGTAAGTGAGATGTTAGGTAAGTGAAAGATCAGATAATTGAGAGACTGGGTGAGTGAAAGAGTCGATAAGTGAGAGAGTAGATGAGTGACAGATGGTATAAGTGAGATCCTAGGTAAGTGAGAGATCAGATAAGTAAAATAATCCCTGGAACTTAATTGGCACATTAAGAGCGTATCCGCCAAGTAACCTCACCCATTACCCAGCAAGTATGAAGATCCAGACAATTAGACACTAACGATAGAGACGCCTCCATCCCAGGTAATGCGACGACGAACATTAACTCTAAGCAAATCCAAAGGCTTAGAGTCTCTATATCCACCAATTCCCAAGACAGCCGAAGGCGCAACTAAGCTTCTCCTGTATGCAATCGTAGCATTTGCTTATAGAGATCCCCCTCATCACCACGAGAAACTGAGATGTGACGTCGCAGAACGGAATCGATAGTGAGGATATAAGGAAGTGGGATATAAGGAAGTGGGCTATAAAGAAATAAAAGTCCGTCTTCCTGCTCGGGATGAAGTGTAGGTTTGTCTGTCGGCCGACGTGAAGTCTCTTGGCAAGCCCTGGGAATCTCTTTCAACTTTTTATTTACTGGATGAGGAAAAAGTCAGCATTGAATGAATGGGTTGCATTATATTGGAGGACTTCTTTTGTCTATTAGCATTTGATATTGGGGATACATAAGCGTTACGTTTTATTTATCAAGTTATTTTAAAGAGTATAGTCTGTTTCCATTTCTTTGTACAAGTAGCTTTTAAGTGAGCTATAGATTGATAACAAACCCAGCAGAATATAAAGAAGAATATTTACAAGCTGGTACAAGATGTGAAGTAAATATACGAAAAAGATCAGAAAACACAATTTCTCTACAACTAGGCGGGCCCCGAAGACGAAGATTCAGGACGAGTACGCTTATTCCGGTGTTGGTCTCCAGGCGCTGTATTCTCAACATCCGGTTGCTCAACAGCCGTTCGCTTTGGTGTTGGACTCACACCATTACTAGCACTGCTGCTTGCAACACCTGAGGGTTGAGGGACAGCGGCGATGTATGGTCCATCGCTCTCCTCGTCATCGTCATCAGCAGTGAGATCTATGAAGGTCGATTGGTTACTCTGTCCATCGTGATCACCATTCTTAGTAAGATCCACAACTGGCCTTGCTACAGATGCCACAGGTGCGGCTCCTCGGGGAGCGCGGGGCGGTAATGGTTGCAACAGCGTGAGTTTTGCGTAGTCCTGGGCCCCAAGAATTGTCATGAGACGTTGTTCTCCTAGATTCAAATATTGTTCTCTGAGTTTTGCAATCTTCGCTTTATATGCTTCCATCTTTTGTTCGTAATCCTTCCTGATCTTCGTTATGATCAGATGGGGCGAAGGGACACGATGAGCTTGTACCGCAAGAGTTCCCGTTTTAACATCTGTGGAAAGTCGTTGCATTATGTGGTTCATGTTCAGGATGGACATGCGGCGATTGAATTGGTATACACCTGGATCAATAAGGAAATTATCCACCGAAGTGCATTGTTGACAACCGCGGCCACCACAACCTAGTCTTCGATGGATCCAATTTGCTGGTCTTGGGGGGACACACTTTGACACCATTGCGTTGAGGATGGATCTATACAGGTCCTTTATAGGATCTAGTGTCGAGAGGGGATGTAGCTTCTGAAGGAAGAAAGGGTAAATGCCTTCGAGCTTACCCTGATTTGCCTTGTTCACGAACTCCTGAGACCTGACACAGAATTGCTCGACAAGTTCTTCTTTGCCTTGAGAACGAACAAATTCAAGAACTTTGACTATAGAAGCAAAGTGTATTGAGTGTTCTTCACCAACAGAGTAATTCAACAAGAATGTGTTATTGCGTTCAATGGTCATCACGGAGGCTGTTTGGAAGGCCATAGCAGGGAACGAATCAGCGATCAGTGTCGAGTTTCGCATTCCTTCGTAGAAGGACATAACTACTGTTGGTGATTCTGCGCTTCGTTTTAGGGCTGGAAGTAACCTGAAGTATTTTAGTAGAGACAATCCGTTAGTAAAAACATTAGACTTACACCGAGTTCCAATATTCCAGAAAACCATCGCCATGATGTGACCTGGCCATCTTAAGCAGTCGATCGGCATCTTTCTGTACCTTAAGGGGAGTATTTATAACTGCTAGATCGTACCGAGTGGACGCCCATACAGGGTCCAGCAAACGTAAGTTCATCCTTTCAACGCGATTACAACGTTCATGAAAAAAGTATGACTTTGAGAGTTGGTGCGTTAATCTTACTTGCGGGTTAGCAATGACTTGTTGTTATATACTCGTGGACGTACTTTTGGTAGAGCCAACGCTTCTTTGCCGGCAATAACAGTGGTTCAAGGTAACGGAAGTAGCCACCTTCAGAGAATGCAATGGGAAGAGCAAGCTTTACTAATTGGCGATCTTTAATACGAGCAATAGCAGTGAGTACCAACTCCACCACAGACTGCCCGAACTTTACTGCAGGTGAATCCCAAGTACTATCCTGGAGTACAAATCTGCAAGCATCTTTGGCATCTAGGAAGGCATCAGGATTAGGATTGGCCATCTGTAACTGTTGATTGAAACAGTATCCTGTGAGTATTACTCTGACTCTATTTTCTGCCTGGTCCCCGAAGAAGAACGGAAGCCTTAGTTTTTGAGGCATTATCAAAGCAATCTATATAAGATGAGCCATGGTCTTTAATATGGACAAGAGGATCGGAACTTACTGATCTAAAGAAATAATGTTCCAGGTTGCCGTGATGTGCATCATGGTAGAGACCATCGGGCTCAGCGTCCTTGAAGGGCTCGCTTTGAATAAAGCTATCATCATCGAAGGTGAAAGAGAAGCCATTGTATGGTTGCTGCCCATTCAAAGCCACGACCCTCGTTACTTCGGTAGAATTTGACCAGACATCGTCCATAAATGGTGGATCAGAATCATCTCCAGCAGGTGCTTCGCTGCAACCTTCAACTGTCCTCTTGATGTTTGCCAGGCAGACATAAAAGCCAGTATCCACACAAGCTTCTGCTAGCTGAGAGATAACTAGATGGTCTTTTCCTTGCAATTTCTGATGTGATAAATCCTGATCTTTGTAGTCGCGGTCCAACAAGAAGCCCATATACTTCTGGCTCATTTCTTCCGATTGCTTTTCCCAGCTTGTAAGGATCGAACAAAGACCCGAAAGCCTTTGCTCGATCCTCGCAGCAGAGCATACGATACCAGAACCACTAGATACAAGAGAATATCGAAGAACAGCGATATCATGTTTGAATGGGGCTTCTCGGGTACACGTCGCATCGGAAAACTACAGTTTATAAGCAAAGCAGAAGCTAAAATTAACTGAGCCGTACTCACCCAGGCCAGAACAGAAGTATCAAATGTCGACCTACTTGCCGTGCTAAACGACTGTTGTCGCCCGCCATAGGAAACAATCAAATTGCTAGGATCTCTTGTCGAGGGTAGGATAAAGTCCAATGTTCCAACCTGGTTGCTATTACAGTGACTCGTGAGTATGAACCTGGGAAGGGTAGAGTCTTAACGTACTTTGCAGGGGCCACAATAGTGCTGCCTCGTCCGTACAAAATCAAAGTAGAAAGATTTGCAGATATCTCGTGCGTAATGCCCATCATAGTTTTGAGCCTCTCAAGGATAGATTTACGGCGCTCATGCCAAGCTGGATTTATAATTTGCAAGAGACTCCCATCCACTGTCCACACCTGATTTCTTTGAGGTGCAACACCTGCTACGACAGGCAACACGGGCTCTTGGACACCATTGCGTTTGATGAAATTGATGTGATGACTGGTTAGTGGGAAACCAAGAAGTTCTTTCCCAGGAAAGAATACCCCAGGATTAGGCATATCCTTTAAATCTTCGTAGAAAGCAATTTGACCTGTCCCTTGTATTTCTGTGAGATGTGACTCCAGCCTTTCCTTGATGTCTTCGCTATCAACTTCGGGATCTGATTCGACTTCAGAATCATCTGAATCAAATTCTTCCTCTTCAGATTCCTCCGCTGATTCCGGGCCCTCGCTCTGCTCTTCGTCGTCGTCCTCGCCCGACTCGCCGCCGTCATCTAGGTTGCCTGGCACAGCTGTTTCATCATTATTACCGTCGACGGATTCCAGATTGGCATTTAAAGGTATCGCTAGAACCTCCACTGCCCCAACTTCAGCCTCATTGTGTCCATTCGTTCCAGTAAGACCCGCTTGCGGAGACATTTGATCCGACTGATTCCAGGATCAAGATTTCGCAAAAACAGCCACTATTCCAGGTAGATCAGCGTTCATTCGCAAAGGTATTTGGAAGGGAACAAAAACTACATGTGACGCACGTTCCTAACTTGCAAATTGGCTTAATTGGTATCGCACGATAATTGCGAATTATTGTCAGAGATTGGTCGCGGTAAAATTCGCGCGGTGTGTTAAATGAAGCAAGTTGCGACGCGTTCTACTGATAAGGGTAAAAGTTACGTGGCGCGTGATAACGTGACCTTGTACCCACCTTCGCATATCCTTAAAGGGTTTTGGTGCCTTAACTGGATCCTCGCCAGCGGCTCGGTCGAGGGTTAAAATCGTCTGAGCCTTAAAAAAAATATTTTCCTCTTTAGAAACAAACAACTTGTCATACCCTTGTATATGTTTTAAGTATTAAAGTTAAATAATAATTAGAAAAAAATTTTAAGCGCTATATTTCGATAAGGATCTTTAACGTTTTACGTATCGACACAATTAATCGTTATTCTTTTTTCTTAACCATTAAACAATTTAAGGCGTAACAACTATCTAAGTCTTAACACAACTAAGCATTACATTTATTTTATTTTCCTCTACCGACTATCAAAATTTTAACAGATTAGAACAGATATAGTAGTCAACTAAGGATTAAATTAGGTTTATACCTCTTCGAGATCGTCAGATGCTTAGGAATTTTTTATAAGGGTTTATTTTACTTTTTAACCCTCTTACAAGGATTAAGCTAAGCCTATAAGGACTAAAAAAAAATTCGTACTTATAGTCACAAGAGTATTAGGTCACCTACAGCCAGTTCTGGAATTTAGGGTTTAAAATAGGTTAAATTGAATTTACAGTAGCTACGACCTATTATAGCTACTACTACCGATCTCCTTAACATTTCTACCCAAACCCCACCAACAAATCTAATTATTATATATAGAGATGTTCGCTGATTCGTTTCTATAAGGCGTATTTAAAGTTAATTGAAGCTTGGTACTTAAGAATCGTAGGTTAATGAATTGGTTAATAAATCGTGGTTGGTGAATCGTAGTTGATAAGGTGGCTAATAAGGTAGTTGATAAGGTGGTTGATTAATCGTAGTTAATAAGACGGTTAATAAGGCGGGTAGGGTTGATGGGGCGGGTAGGGTTGATGGGGCGGGTAGGGTTGATGGGGCGGGTAGGGTTGATGGGGCGGGTAGGGTTGATAAATATCCTACGAGGTATATAGGGAGTGGCCTAGGAGGGGGCATTTTTTAGAGCCTAATAAGGTCTACGATTTTTAGTTAGCTTATTAGGATCTTTAAAATCTAGATAAAATTTAAAGGGGGTAACCTTAAATCTAGTAAAATACCGGGAGGGCTCTCCATCTAGACCCCATTAGAGAAGATGTTCTTAGGAGGGTTAATAAATACGCTATAGAGGTTATAAGAGTGGGGGTTTTCTTAGGTACCTAAGTTAATATAGACTCTATACCTAGACTTTAGGAGGGGTGAAATCTAGATAAAATCAAAGGGGGTAACCTTAAATCTAGTAAAATACCGGGAGGGCGCCCTATCTATATAGGAGAAGAAAAATAGGACAGAGGTAGATTAATAAATAGTATTAAGACTATAGGGAAGGTTGAAACTCTATGTTCCCTATCTATCTTATAGATTTAGGTATAATAGATAGGAACTCGGAGGATTAAATAAGATATAAAGGGGTTGACCTTAATTCTTAAAAATATCGGGACTTCCCCTATTTTAAGATCTAAAAGAAATTAAATTAAAAAGAGAGAATAAAGGTAGACTTTAAGTAGAAAGAGTATAGATAGTATTTATTATAAAAGAATAGTACTAATATATCGACAGAAGGAACAGGTAGGTAAATAGAAATAGCGTCTAGAGATTACTATATAGTATAGGCGTTATATAGATATAGATAACAGTACGTCAAGCTATATATAGTAGGTACAACGAGATTTCGACAGAGGAGATTTCAACAGAGGAGATTTCAACAGAGGAGATTTAACAGAGGAGATTTCGACAGAGGCATTTATTTAGCAGTATTTCTAGTACTTTATAACATTATAAGTTAGCTGTTAAGTACAATACTTAGTTGGGATTTAGTATTTAGTACTTACAATAATTAAGATATAATCTCGGTAGCAGTCATAGGAGCGCCTTCGCTGCCGCACTTACGGTATTAGGTCATCCGTGGCTGCTGATCAGTCCGATATCGCTTAATTCGTCCGATATCGCTTGATTTAAGGATGACAATCGCCAGGAATTAAAGGAGGTTTAAGTATAGAGATATCGAGTTTCGTAGTGTTGTATTTACCTGGCGTTTAGGTAGAGACAAGCAGGCGGGGTCGCTAGTATACTTGGCACTAAAACTACGCTAGGGCTACATATTAACTTTTAAGTTAAGATCACAGTAAAATCTTATTTTAAGAACCTTAATTGTTGTCTATATAAACTTAATCTACTAAGGGTAAAGTAAGATTTCATCTTTAGTAGAGGTTCCTCCACAGACTCCTATGTCTCTCAACCCCTTGATTTCGTAGCTTAACACATTCTACTATAACTTAAAGTCCTATATCCTTTTCTCCCTACCTACTATATACACTATCTCTACTATAATAGATGTAGGACTAATAATCCTCTAGCCTCTACTAAGACAATATTTTAGAACCTTAATAACATTATCTTCACTATCTAATAATAAATCTACCACTAGTAAGAAAGCCTGCTTCTCACCTAGCCTAAGCTAATATATAAAGACTAAGTCTACTCTACTATAATCTATATCATAGTCCTTTAACTTAATAAACTGTCTAAGAGTAAAAGTTTTTCTTTTTTCGAGAATACTATAGAGAAACGAATTAGTTTAAAAAGTTAAACCTAGTATACTAAATTAAGAACCTACCGATTGGTAAAAGATATCCTCTAGTACTATCTTATAAATCTACTATTAAGATATACTAGGTTCGGAAGATTATACTCCTTCTTATACGCCTTTCTAAGTGCTAATATAAAAGAGAACCCCGGTATGTCTCTAGCAAACCTAATTAGGGGTAAAGCTAGTTCGTCTATAGCTATAGAATTTTTAATAGCCTTAGAGACAGAAATCTATATAGAATTTCTAATATCGTATATATTATCTCCCTCTAGGTCTCTAGCTTCTTTATCTTCTTCTACTTACTCTCCTTTAGGTAAGAAACCGCCTAATAAGACTAGGCAACTCTTATATATTCTTAAGATTAATTAGCGAATTCTTTTATTTCCTAGGACATCTAGACCACCGAGCGTAAGGAGTCTTACTGTCGTACTAATATTTTCGTAGTATAATAATAATCTCTTAACACCTCTCCCGTTGCTAAATGCCGCTAGCTTCTTATATAAACTAAAGCTAGTTAAGATATACTTTTATACACTTTATACTTGTCGCTTAAAACTTACTAGTACTTGTCCTCCCCTAGAAATACATTTATATTATTAACAGTACTAAACTCTTTTACCAGCTCGGCTAGATATAAGCTAAGATAGACATTAGGTAAGTTCTTCTATTATAACGTCGCGATAGCCTCCTTGACCTTAGAGTCTTATATAATCTAACTAAGATTAATATTAGGGTCTATACGGTGTAGGTCTATAAAACCTGATTGCCGCTAACTTAGAGCTAGTAAGTTTTCCCTACTTACGCTCTAACTTCTTAGGGCCTAGGATTTCCGATAAGTATAAATTTCGTAGATTTCCTAAAACGCTTTCCTAGATATTTATATATACTTACTTATCTTAGTAAAGTCTAATGTTAAGGTTAAAGGAGAAAGGAGAAGCGATACGGTTTTAGCGGTGGCTACTACCTAGTTCACGATAAAATTCACTACCTCTTAATCTGTAATAAACCCTTATAATAGTTGAGCACCCTTCTTAAATGCTTTTAATATATGTGAACCTTTTAGCTAACATCGAAGGAGTATCGCTATAATAATTAGACCCCTCCTATATTCTAACATCTTCTAAGACTTAAGATATCTAATCATAGATTGTAGTCTTCCCTACCTAGGTAGAAATAGAAAATACCTTAATTCTACTATATAAGCCTCCCCTCCTCGTTTATTAAAGACAGAGTTAATAAGAAGAAACTAAACTTTATAAGCTATACCCTAGAATTCACTATATGCCGGGTCGGCAGGCCTGCTTTAAATGATATCTAGGGCAGGCGTAATTTTAATTAGTCTAGTTAGTTGGTCTAATAAGCTATAAAGTATATAGAATATTTTATAAAGCGTCTTCTTACTAAGGGTGTTAACATATATTCTTAACTTCTTTTAGTAGTAATATATTCTCCGGTTAGTAATAATATCGAAATTAAGATCTCCCCTATTACTCTAATCTATTATATAATTTCGGCAGCCCCTCTTCCCTAATTGTTCTTTATAGTCCGAGTTCTTTTACTACTACGGTATGTCGCTAATAAATATATAAACGAAAGTAGTAACTTTTACTATCTCTTTACTAACCTATATCTCTACCCCTTTGTCTAGATTACCTAGACTAGTTATTCTAGCTATAACTTCTCCTAGGTCGCTTATATAAGGCCTAAGCGTAATAGGGAATTGATTTACACGGCGGTTACGTTGTTAAAGGTCTATCCCTGTTAAAGTAGCGTATATACCTATATAAGTTTAATATATGTTATAGTAAATTCTAAATCTATCTATAAAGTATAAAAAACTAATAGAGAGTTGTTTTTAGTTTTACTATAATAAATAATCTCTTCTGTATACTAAAAGCTCTAATTCCCCCTGTAGTAGATTAGAGAACATAGTAGCGTAGATAGTATTACCCGCTATAGAATTGGCTACCCGTCGAATTTTATAGCTTAAAAAAGGACTTTACTTAATAGAGGGTAAACCAGTCTTAAAAGTATAATCTATAGATAGTCCTAGTTAGCGATAAATAATCTAGCTTAGTAGAATTATATAAAAGTTATCTTTAAGTAGGATTATCTCGTAGTTATAAATAGGAGTTGTACTATCTGGGCATAGCTTAGTAAAGGAGGGATAGCGTTTAGTAAGAGTGTAAGTTTAGCGGGCCGCAGCTCTAATAATTAGAGGTTAGATTATAATTATAACTTCTCTAAGCTCTTTTATAGTAGTAGTCTTGTTTCTCTAGACTAAATACACCCGACTATAGTAGTTACTTCCCCTATAATAAGTATAGGAAAGGTTAGGACAATAGTATAAGATAAAATCTAATAGAAATACCGGAGAGTTATCTTTATAAAGGGCGTATTTACCTAAAGTCGTATAAATTAAAGACGCCCATACTATACTATACTACATTTTAGTTAGCTCCTCTACTAGCTCTACCATCCTAAAGAACATTTTATTCTTAAGTGCTAGGGTTGTGAGAATAGAGTGTATTAAACACAAAGGATCGAACTAATAGACCTATATAAAGACAGGTGTAACGAATACTCAATCGGGCTAACTAAACTTGGCTGGGTGTTCGCTGGTTGGTATGCTAGGATAAGAAGAAGACTGTCGGGTTGTTCACTTGGAAGTGAACTCGTTACTTGTATCAAAGATGTC